>VZDJ01000051.1:8455794-8644836 GCA_008694505.1 Cyanoderma ruficeps
AAAAAAAAAAAAAAAAAAAAAGGCCATTATTTTGTTGAGCTACTCTGAGAATATAAAAGGAATTGCACTTCTAATGCCTTCTTGTCTCCTCGTGGATTATTTATTGTTGGAAAAGAGGGAAACAGATGCCACTGGGACATGACCACATTCCTTTTTCTGAGTCTCATTTCACCCAGAATAGACCCAATGGTTATTTGCCAAGGAAATTCCAAAGCCTTCCCTCACCTGCATTCCATTTCCCACCCTTCCCATGCACACACCCCCCTTCCCCAAATACTGAATAAAAATCAACTTTAAGCATTAACACAAGCTCATTTAAAAAGGTCCCAGTTCCTGGAACTCTCAATCGTTTCTGAGCATTCATCATTCGTTTTCCGGGTTCATTTTAACACCTGAGATACTCTTCCTGGGTTTTCTCCTCCTCTTCCCACTGCTGATGGTTTAGCACAACAATTTCAAGTGGCAGTCAGTAAAGAAATGGGCATGGGCATGCAACTCTTGCTTCCCTGCAGAGAAGCGTGCAAGGGCTGGGGTTTGTTGTCCTGCCTGTCGTGTGTGAGGGATCAGAGTGGTGAAGGAGAGGTGAAGGCAATAGGGCAGCAATTCCCTAATTTTCCCCCTGCAGCCTGGGAAGCATCCTCGGCTCGGATCAGACTGATGCTGGGGTCAGGACTGGAGCTCTGCTTGTAATCAGCTCACCACAATTTTGGGGAAAAAGTGTCTGTAGGAATGTTGAGGCTGCCTCCAAACAAAGTATTTTATTCCAGAAAAGCATTAAAGAAAGACAAAAGGGAAAGAGAGGGATAAAAATGGTTTAAAATACAATGTGCTGCTTTGGAGTTGGATCTTTTGAGGCACAGTGGGTTCTGTGGGGCTTTTGCTAAAATCCAGTGACCCTGGTAAACCAAAAGCAATTCAAGATGTCCTTGAGAGCGCTCAGGAGGAGAAGCTCGAGACAAGGGCTGACAAACCCCAACCCCCTTCAGAAGAGGCTTGGCAGGAGGAGAAGTGCAAGTGTCTCAGTGCTTGGTGACACATCGTGGTGACCAGCGTGGACATTTTGCCAGCTCAGCAGTGTCTTTCTAAGAAACAGAATTGCAATCCACCCCTGCTGAAGGTAAACAAGGTTTAGAATTTCCTCTTCCTGTCCCCAACCTTTGGTACAAGCACGGTACAAGTGTCACAGGGCTGCTGTCACTTCAGGACAAGGTTTTCCCTCTGGAAAGGGGTGAGATGGGAAGGTAAATCCATCTCCATCGCTCCCCAGTGCCAGGACACTCAGCCTCGAGCAAGGACAGCTCATCCCTCGGGGTCTGACCCACAGCCAGAACCCCCAGGCACACTTTACACTGCCAAGATCTCCCTAAAGCACCTTTGGCTTTCAGTCCTGACAGCTCAGACACGGACACCTTGGAAAACACCCCTGGACAGTTGTCCTGCAGCCCATCCAGCTGTGAAATAAGAGCATTCCTGCCCCAGCATTTTGTTCACCCTGTGATACAGGTTAACATGTGTCCAGAGTGTTATGAGCCACCTGTAAATGTATCAATCTCTGAGCGTCCAGCCCTTGCAGATTGGCTTAAAATAATCAGCCAGATTGCTATTCAGAGGTGTTTTGTAAAGCAAAAGGTTAATAAATGAAAAATGCCAAAATAACCAACGTTACAGAAAACAAAAGCTGTGCACAGGTGTCTGAGCTAACCTCTGACACTCTGCTAGAAACACTCCAAAAAGCCTCTTACTTCCTTTGTGCTTCTTCCTAAATACTGAATGTTTTAGGAGGGACAATCTGGCCTGCTGCCAGTAGAGAGATACAGGATTTGAAGAACAGCAAAAAGGTTCAACAGATGCTTCTCTCTTGGCCCTGAGCCAGTCACTGTCAGGAGGGTGTCAAAGTTTCTGGTTTCTTTACCTTATAAGAAATGCAAGGGGTGAGTCTTCAACTTTTCCCATGTGGAAAACACTTGCTGAGTGTGGGAAATGCATTGCTACAATTGTTTAAATTCCTCCCCCTTCGGAGCAGGGATTTCATGGTACACCCACCCCCTGGCTGTGGCCGACCCACCCACCCTCCTGTCCCTCTCTGTCCCCCTGCAGTGAAGAAGCAGGACCTGGCCAGCGCCGTGGGGACCCACCTGCCCATCCTGCAGTGGGAGGACAAGCGAGGCCTGGCCTTCACCAAGAACAACCTGAGCTACTCCAGCAACGCCCTGGTGATTCCCGTGTCCGGGGACTACTACGTGTACGCCCAGGTCACCTTCCGAGGGCCCGTGGAGAGCGGGGACAAGCCCAACTCTGTCACTGAGATCATCACCAAGGTCACCGACAGCTACCCCGAGCCCACCCAGCTGCTGACGGGCACCAAGACCCTCAGTGAGAACGGCAATGGTTGGTTCCAGCCCATCTACCTGGGCGCTGTTGTCTCCTTGGAGGTGGGAGACAAGCTGATGGTCAACGTGAGTGACATCAAGCTGGTGGATTACACCAAGGAGCACAAAACGTTCTTTGGGGCCTTTCTGCTGTAGGGCTCTGGCAGCAGCTGGCTGGGGGATCCCTCCAGGGTCATTGGGGGGGACCTCACTGGAATTTGGCTTTGTGGCGCGTGTTGGGGTGAGATCTCTGCTGTTTTCCTTCTTCGTCATCTTCATCTTCATCTTCATCATCTTCTTCTTCTTCTTCTTCTTCTTCTTCATCCTCATCTTCATCTTCTTCTCCTTCTGTGCCATCACTCCCCTGCAGCTCGCTGGAGTCTTAATTTAATGGATAGGGAAAGGTGAAGCTGCAGGTTGAAGTGAAATAACCCCCCCAAAAAAAAATAAAAACCAACCAAANAAAAAAAAAAAAAAAAAAAAAAAAAAAAAAAAAAAAAAAAAAAAGAAAAAGGGGTTTTGAGCTTTCTCCAGCACTTCCAATATAGTTTTGCATGACCCTTCTTCAGATTCTCATTTCTGGAAGGTAATTACGTCTCATAATTTCTTTAAGAATAGATTTACTCAATACTTTGCACTAACATAACTAACATAAAGCTCAGGTTAATTATTAACTGCTTAATTAATCCCTTCCAACTTCCCTGTAAAGTAGATTAAAATTGTATCTTGTGCTTTGCAGAAGCTACTTGAGATTTTTGGGTTTTCCAAAAAAAATTGTTTACAGTTCTCTAAGTCCATATACAGCCTCAAAATGTTCTGGAAAAGAGCTAGGGAACACACAAAACACTTTCTGTTTCAGCATGAAAGTGGAATGTCCCCTCCAGGTCCTAACTTTAGGATAACAGAAAAAAAACCAAAAAAGAACCAAGGCAGAGAGAGACACACAAAGCAAAATTTTGCACACTTCTAAATCAGCCACCGAAATTTTGGGAGAAAACCTCAGCAACGTTTTGCTTTCTGTTCTATTTAATGCAAAGCAAGTGTAGCTAAAGAAATCACGGCTGGGGCTCCAACCACTGCTGGTGGTGGCCCCTGACCCCAAGGGACTCCCCAGCCTTGCCCTGGCTGGAGGTTGGCCGCCAGTTGTCCCCACACGAGGTGAAAAGATCCAGAGACGCCACCCTGGTGGAGCTCAGGGGTGTTTAACTCCCCACCTTGCACTTACTCATTTCCATAGACCTTTCTGTCTCTCAGGGAGATTCCCGTTTTTCCCTCCCCTCCTGCAGCAAACACATCTCCAGCAGAGGCTCAGGATCCTCGTGGGTTTGGACTGAAAGGCCCCGAGGTGTCACAGCCAAGCACCAGGCTCCCCTCTCTTGGATTCCCCCCATTTTCCCACTTCTTGCCCAGAAATAACAGCCAGGCTTTGTTGCCTAAGCTGATGTTTCCACTCAAACCCTGGTGGAGAGCCAAGTCCCCCCAGCAGTGCTGGGGAGAGGCTGAGGTGGGAAATGACAGCCCTGGGGGTGAGGGGCTGGGTCTGGAGAGCTGAACTGGGCAGAGGCTTTGTACTGTTGACAGCCCCACGTGTGATCCTGGAGCTTTGTCCACGGCAAAGCCCTTCCCACCAGGAGATCATCCATTGCTCTGGGGAGATCAGTTTGAGCTGACAAGGGGGAGTCAGAGGAGCAGCTGGAGCAGGGAGAGAGGCCAAGGAGAAGGGGAAGGGAGGAGAGGAGCAGAGCAGGAGGAGGAAGGTCCAGGCAACACCAGGATCTTCGTGTCTTGGTGTCCTGCAGACATGAAAACTGGCAGGTCTTTGGTGGGAAATCCTCTCACAACAGCAGCTTTTTGCCCATTCCTCCCTATCCCACAGTCTCAGTCCTTCCCTGTTTTACACATCACAACAGCCAGGACTTTGCCACCCTGCCCTGTCCTCTTTTCCTCTGTGGATGTCTTCTTGCTCCCAGATTTTCCTTGAGTCTCATCACTGTTGGCCCCCAGCACAACTCTCCCTGTTTGGGGACCTTGACAAATTCCCTTCATCAAAACCTCATCCCAGTTTGACTTCCCATCCTTTCTCTGACTCATGCTTGGCCTTCCCTACATCCACATCTCAGCTGTCCTCTTGATCCCTTGCTCATTCCTGCCTTCCTGGCCCTTTAGGTGCAAGGACACTTCTTTATCCAAATGCCTTTTTTTTTACACTGAATTTCTCCAGCACACACAAAGAAAACTGACATCTCAAAGTAGGTTTGGATTGGAGAAAGTAAATTTAATTATCCTGCAGGCAGATGGAAACACCCTGAGTCAAGGAATCCTCTTATGTCTTGGTGATCCAGATCACTTCCATCTTTGAGTCCTTATTCCTGTTTTATCTCCACCTGCTCAGCTGAGTTTTTTAAGCTGGGTCTGGAGCAGTTATTCCCCAATTATCCATTCAGTGCTTAGCACACATGACCTCAGCCCTGTTCTGGTGATCCAGATCCTTTTCAGGGTCCTTATTCCTGCTCAGAGACCTCCTCACCAAGGTAAAATCTGGTGACATCCCCCATTCTTGGCACTTCTGGACAAAATTACTCCCTGTGAAACCCTGAGACTTTCCATACCTCGGATTTTGTGAAGTGTTCCCTCAACACTTCACCTTGAGTCTTTGATCACTTGGTTGTGTGCCCAAAACAGGATCTGAACTCATGGAAACACAAAATCTGCAGCTTTAGGAATGTGTAGAGCACTTTAGGTGACCAGCACACGAAACAACGTGGTCAGTCTCATAAAGGAAGATTTGAAATCATCTTTCCAAGACAGGTGATTCCCAGCAATCAGGCAGGGAAGCTTCTGCAAAGGGCAAAATAGGGTGAATTTGGTTCATCTTTGGAGGAAATTGGAGGGGAAATTCTCTCTGTTCTGGGATAATTACAGTAATTCAGCTTCTCTTTTCTGTGAATGAGCTGATGGTTCTGAGGGCACAAGGCAATCCTGACAGGCTGGGACAGCAGATTTCCAGGGAAACTGGATCCCAAGGCATCATCACTCAATCCTGGTGTGCTGAACGATGGGAATTGTGAGGGCTGGGGGAGAGGAGTGGGAACCCAACATTTGGCATTCAGAGAGCCTTCTGTGGGATATACACACAAACATATATATATATAATTTTTTTTTCTTGTGGATATTCCATGGCAGTTCCAGGAAGCCCATTGGCAATAATGAGCCTTTTCTAGCACATAATTTGTGCCCACTGCACACTAAAGATGAACTTCACCAGCAAAAACGTTGTCTGGTGCAGCTCCATTCCAGGTGTGATTCTCCTGATCCGTAATCCATAGAAATATTTATTTTAGTCCAGTTAGAGCTTTTGCACCCCATTACCCACACCAGCTTCAAGCACATTTAGCACACATTTTATAGGACATAAAACAATATGTGTGGCATTACTTGTTTTAAAGTGGTGCAAGCATGTTGATCCCCACATGTATCCTCATGGAAATTCTCATTATTCCCTTTTTTTCTCCCTTTTTAGTGCTAATAATGTTACTGTAACAGTGACCAGCACATAAAATAAGTGTTCAGAGGCTGATTCTGGCCCTGTTTTATATTAGATATTCCTCCACAGAAGTCAAAGGCATGAAAACAGAGTAAAGCCATTTTAGTGAGACAAAAGTCAAGCTTAAAGAGAAATATCTCCGACAGACTGAACCTAAACTGTGGATTCTCAGATTTTATTTTTAAGTTGAATAAGGACACGAGCAGAAATTTGCAGAAATTTGTGTATGTTGAGTTGGAAAATGTAAAGCACTTCTGGAGATGTGAAAATGCCCAGGCATCAGCATTTTCAATTAAATGAGAAGCTGATGAGATCTGGTCATGGAAAGCAATGACCTTTAAGTCTGTGGTCAAGCAGAAAATGTGCTTTGTTTTGGGGAGCTGTGAAACTAAAACCATTATTAGGAAAAGAAAAAAAAAAGGAATCTGAAAAAAAAGAGTGAAATAGGAAGCTTGGGCTAAATAAGGAAAAACATATGATTTTAGGTCTTGACCCTTCCATTTCTTAGGAAAAAGAACTCGAAAGCACATTTCAGAACAAAACCACTGAAAGAAGAAGTATCAAATTATTATTATTTTTTAACAACTGCTCAAAACACTCTAGATCTTAGGAGTTGTCTTCTTCCCTAACCTCTTTCATCTCCAAAAAACTAACACTAAGCACAACCCAAATTCATCAAAGAGTTCATTACCTATCACTTCCTTTCCCCTTAAAAAACTGAATATTGATAAAAAAGCATTAACTTTGTCTCCACGTACATGCAGAAGTAAATTTAGTAAATTTTAACCAAGGCATAAAGAAAACAGCTCCAATCCTGCCAACATTTATTTGTGCTGAACGTGGCCCTGAGCACGTGGCTGAAGGTAAAAACCAGCTTCTCCTTGGTGCATGGGAGGAGTAAAATCTGCATGCCTCAAATTCAAAGTGGATAAAAAGTTTTAATTGTTTTTGTTCTCAGCTCCACCATGGTTTGGAGCAATCTTCCAAATCAAGGAGTGACAGCAGGGACCGTCCAGCCCAGGGGTGTTGGCAGGATCAGCATCCAAGGGTGTCAAACGTCACCCAAAAAGATGCTGCTGAGATGATTTTGGATGTGGCAGGGCAGGGGATGTGATGAGCAAACCTCTCTACCAAGGGGGTCCCCAGCCAAGCCCAACAGATTTAAGAATTCTCTTGAAAATTTCAACACAATATTCCAGAATTGTGAAGGAATCTTGTTTTTTTCACCCCTCCATGGCACAATATTCACCCCTCTGACCACCCTGTCCTTTGTTGTATTTATCATGTGAATGGGCCATCATTTCAGGTGAGAAATGAGGAGAGAATTCGTTCTTTAGAAGAATCTGAAAATGTCAAGGATCTTTGCCCAGATGTGGGTGTTACACACCAGTAATAGCATTTTGCTAATGTAACGGATTTTCTAGAAGGGATTGTCTTTTGTCTTGTGCCTCAGCACTGAGATGTATCTTTACCACAAGAACTGACTTAGCTTCTTTATATTTTTCCAAGTTTTGTGATAATAAAAATGCAGCTTAACGAATGCGACCACTTTTGATCCCGGTCCCCTTCCCAAAACACTAATCACAATTAAGAGTGACCAGTTAATGCAGCCAGGCAGTGCTGGTGTGTAAGAATCCAGTTTGGTTGTGTGTAAAATGTGTGAATAATCACTATTTTATGCAGTTAGAGGGCCCTCAGCAGAGTGAAGTCGGGTCCAGACTTTCCCCTGGGAATTTGGAGACGCTTGCACTTCATGAGGCAAAAGCCATACACAGAAACGCCTCAGCATTTTGGGAATTCTGTGTTCCCCACTGCTCAGCTCCTGGCTGACAGGCACAACCCAACCAGGAAATTTTGGCCAAATGAGAGTCAAAGTGAAGGCAGCAGAGCCCTGAGCAGCCCTAACCCTGTTCCAGCTCCAGCTTTGCTGTCCTCACCCTCCCGGCAGAGCAGCAGCAGCCCCTGGATGTTTATTCCTCACCCTGGCTGCTGTTATCTTCAATCCCTCTGCTGCCAAGAGTGCAAATTCCTTTCTTTCCACCAACAGAACTGAGAGACACTCTCCCCTTTGCCATATTATTTCTTACTCTCAACATTTGTTTCGTTTCCCCGGCTTGAACTCGGGTTATCACATCTAAATTGCTTCGGAAGAGGTTTCTGGGGAAGGGGTCTGTGCTCTGGCTCCAGGAAGGTTTGCACTGGGATACTCTGATGGAGTATCCCATTTTTTTCCCCTGCTTTCCAGCCACTTACAAATTCCTGAGAGGTTTTTTAAACAGCCTCTGTAGCTCAGCCAGGAGTTGATTAGACAGTGGGAACCAGCCTGCTTTCCCCAGTGACACCAAAGAGATGTTATTCGCTGTTACGCTGGTTTTTGTTCTCCAATCCAATATCTACCTCACGTTTAGCAAAAGCAAAGCAGAATTTTATTATTGTTATTTTCTATTTTAACTTGAGCAGAGCAGAATTCAATTTCACTGCCATTTTACTCCGTGCTTTGCACATTTAGGGTAATAACTTGAGATTATTTTTCTTTTTTTTTTTTGTTCTGGTCTAAAGCACTGAGCATTGTGCTGCATTTTGGCTTCCTTAAATCATCTAAAAGGTGTCTGCTCTCCATAAATCCAGGCTCCCTCTCGAGAGTGGAGGGGGAGAGAAGCACATCCCTGGAAGGCTGCACGTTCTAGGGAAGGTGGGGATAACAGAGGTGCTTCTCTCCCGGCTTGGAGAGGGATTTTTGTGGTGTTTTTCTGGGTGAAGATGACCCAAGCACGTGGTGAAAGGGAGAACCCCACTGCTCTCACTCTGGGGTGGGTGGATAAATTGTTGTGGGGAGGATTCCTGCAGGGTTTAATGTTAAATACACACATGGTGGACACGAATCCTGAGGGGAGGGTGACCCAACTCTCATCCTAGAAAGTTACTCCAGGACATCCATCCTCCAGAGCGGGACACTCCCCACAGGAGCTGGACATTGCCAGCTCTCCCCTCATGGCTGTGATGCCCAACCACAGCTGGATTGATTCAGCTCAGCTTTGTCCCCCTTTTCCCAGCTGGGGACAAGATCCCAGGGACCACACCCAGCTTTGGGGCTTTCTCTTTTGTCCCCATGGAGGATGCAGCGTGAGCTGAGATGAACTGGAAGTGGTTTTCCCTCCCAGGAAGGTCCAACACTATAAAAATCCCAGCTGATGGGGCAGGGATGTGTTTTCCATCCCCCTCAGCATCCCAGCCAGGTTCCCAAAGGAAATGAGAGCTCCGCTTCCATTCCTTTGTGAGTCCTGCTGCCAGCACTGGGTACAGTTCTCTCTCTCAGAGTGTGAACTTTGCAATGACGCATCCAAATTCCTGATTGTTAAATCCCTTGGAACAACATGAAAAGCATTGCCTGGGAGATCATAATCCAGTTTATTAAGCAACATAAGTCAGCGGTGTTAGGGGGTTTTTTGCTGAATTATGAACTAAAATAGCTTTCCAGCTGCTCTCATTCTTGCACAGATCTCCTTATGTTCTGCCATTGATTGTAGAGTTTTATATTAAAACGTCAAAAAAAAGGCACTGAAAATGTTTGCTGCATATTTATTGGTACTGTACATAGAGATGTCTTAATTTTATGGAAGAGAAACTGTAATATTCATGGTAAAAAGTTTAGATCTATTATACTTGATGCTATTTCTTTGGGAAATTAAGTTTATAGACAGTTCTTTAAACTGTTCTTTATGTCTTAAAGCAAAAAAAAAATAAAATTAATTGGATTCATATTTATCCCTGAGTGTTTTTTTTATTCTAATAAGCACCCACGAAGTGCTCTTTTCACAGCTGGGAAGGGCAGACATTTCCCCATGTCAAAGTTTATCGTGTGTTATAAGTGTGTGGGGTTGGGGGGTTTTATATAAACTATTAATTCCATTCAGAATACACACAGAAAATTATTAATCCTGGCATTTCCAGAGCAGTGAAATTAAACCCTATTCATGCGAGGACAAGGTTCAGACATTTCCATGAGCCTTTAAGGGCTTTAGAGAATTTTGTTCCAGTCTCATCTGATCGAGTAATTTTCCGTTCCACAGGTTCCTTTTTTAGGCTCTAGACACAACTGAATCTCACCTACATTTCTGAGGGTGCCCAAGTCCCATTGGTAAGAGTGGCCCCTCAAAAAAAAGAAACAAAAACAAAACAACAAAAAAGATAAATACCCCGTTTTGAATAAAAAAAAAACCCATTTAACTGCTTTTTACTCAACAATAAGGAGATTATTTAGTAAGACCTTACTGTGTTTTGGGATTTCTTTAGTATTTCAGAACACTGGAACAGAAGAGGATTTAGGATTCAGAAAGTAGGCCTTTATGGGGATTAAGCAAATTGCTAATTCTCACAATAGGCCTCCCTTAAACCAAGACCATAAATTACTATTTCTGTAAACAGAAAGAAAAAAATAACAAAGGGAAAAAATTATTCTGTTTTCAACGGTAACAGATTTGGCTGATGGGTGTCAGCTGAGGGAACAGGGATGGCTCCAAGCTGCAGTCTGGAATTTGGGTGTTGCCATGGCTTCTTCCAGAGCCCAACAGTGATGGGTTGACTCTGTCAGGGACCATCTCCCTTCCCCAGTTAATTCCAGAGGTGTCAGAAGTAGGAATCACATCCTGCCCCTCATTTCTGGGCTGAGCCAGACCCTGTTGGGGTGGGAAAGTGTGTGCAGCGTTTCCCAGCAGCAGAGCCTGAGGTTGGCTCCTGCAGCAGCCCCCAGGGCTGTCCCCTTCCAACAGCCGGCACAAAACTCCCTCCCCTCCGGCCTCTGATGCCTGGGGAAGGCTGACCTGGAACACAGACTGGGCAGAGCTGGAAAATAAAGTAGAGATTTATTGAAAGGCCTTTAGGATCCACCTTGGGCAGGACAGGGCCTGGCCAGGGCCACACCCAAGGTGGACCCAAAATGGGCACAAAATGGACAAACGGTCACCTGATCTCACACTTTTATAAGTTTTTGTCTATTTGCATCTTGGGATTTAATTGTCCCATTCCAGCTCCAGACTGTGAGGTCCCATCCTTCTTGTTCCTCCCTCCAGCCACCCTTGTTTGTGCTTTTGGGCTGAAAGTTGTCCTTGGTGTGGGGCAGGAGAAGGATTTGTTTTGTGTCCCTGCTGTGTGCAGAGCTGAGTGACACTGACTGTGAGCTCAGAGCTGCACCCCTGGGCAGCACAGAACCTGAAAATATGAAAGCTCAAACTTAAGGCATCACCTCATTTATGGGAATAAATTCATTAATTCAGTGTTAGAGCACTGCCAGGAGGGGAAGGGGCTCAGCATTCCCTGCTGGTGGCCCGGCTCCACAGGGACACCATCATCTCCCCGGCACTGGGTTCATCCCTGCAGACAGGATGTGGAGGCACATTCCTGCCTGCAGGGGATGGGATCCATCACAGGGAAACCTGTGCCAGGGCCCGGCCAGGTGGGGAATCACACAGACCAAACTTCTGCCCTTCTCCCAGCAGTGAAATCCTTCCAAGGAGGCACCGCTGGTGGCCCAGCCCTTCAGCAAGATGACTTCACTGGTGAAGAAAAGGAAGTGGGGCATCTGTATGGAAATCAGGGGAATCTCTAGAGCAAAAACAAGGAGATATGAAACAGCTTTTTGTTCCAGAAGTGGGGCTGTTCCTGCCTGCTGCCAGATTGTCTGAGAAAGAAGGAAAGGTGTAACAGCATGGGCAAAACTCCAGTATCTGTGTGCAAATCTGAAGTCACACCATCCCTGGAGCCCTCACTGCCTCACTCATGGTGGCATCTCATTGGTTTCCCCTCAGAATTTTTCCCTTTGTAACTCTTGAATAGAGGAGATGGGCTAAGGAGGATGGAAAAGGATCTTTTCTTCACCCATTGGCTGCAGCCAATTCTCACATAAGTTAAAAGCTTTGGAGCCATCAGTGTCACACTTGGTCAATTCTTTCCTGCTTTGTATCAAGAGTAGAATGGCCAGCAGGAGCAGAAGAGTCCTTGTCCCCTTCCTGGGCACTGCTGGGCACCTCAGGTGCTGTGGCCTGTTCTGGGCCCTCATGGCAAGGGGGACACAGAGGGGCTGGAGCATGTCCAGGGCAGGGATCGGAGCTGGGGAAGGGGCTGGAGCCCCAGGAGAGGCTGAGGGAGCTGGAAAGGGGCTCAGCCTGGAGAAAAGGGGGATCAGGGGGGACCTTGTGGCTCTGCACAACTCCCTGACAGGAGGGGACAGCCGGGGGGGTCGGGCTCTGCTCCCAGGGAACAGGGACAGGAGGAGAGGGCTCAGGCTGGGCCAGGGGAGGGGCAGGGTGGACAGCAGCAGGAATTTCCCCATGGAAAGGCTGCTCGGGCCTTGGCAGGGGCTGCCCAGGGAGGTTTGGAGTGCCCATCCCTGGAGGTGCCCAAGGAAGGCCTGGAGGTGGCATTGAGTGCTCTGGGCTGGGGACAAGGTGGGGACCAGGCACAGGCTGGAATCAGTAAGCTTGGAGATCTTTTCCAACATTAATAATTCTATGATTACTGACCCTCTCTGGTCATAAACCACAGTTCAATATTTATTTATTAAGCAGGCTCTGGTGAGCAAATCTGTTATTCCTTACCCCAGTTTCCAGAAGACATTTACACACCCATCCAAAGCCATGTGTGCAACCACAAATTATTTGTTTGGCAAGCACAACTTACTCTGGGGTGATTTTCCTGCCTCAGTGGGGTTCCACAGCCTCAAGCTTTTGGGCTGGAATTGCAGCGATGACAGCACAGTGTTTCAAAGAGCTCTGACTTCATTTGTGCCTCTGGCAGGTTCCTAAGGTGTAGCTGAGCAAAGCCTCACTATTTTTAGGAAAACTGTTGGGTAAAGAAGAGTTGCTCTCACACTTGAAACAGGGAATTTCCAGAGAGGTCTGACAGCATTCCAGCCCTTCCTTCCCAGAGGGGGCTGACAGCATCACTGGGTGGATCTCCCAAGGCATGAGGAAGAGTGTCCTGCCACACCAACTCCTGCCCTGCTCATCCTGGAAATCCCAGCAGGACACACCAGGCTGAGCATGGCCAAGGCACCTGCACTCCCTTCTCCATTTCCAGACCCAGGGCAGATCTCTGCTCACCAAAGGAAGGTTCTGGGCCACCCCGGGCAGTTCTGAGCTTCTCCTCTTTCCCTTTAAGCAGGTACAAGCTGATGCCTTAAGATTTT
Organism: Cyanoderma ruficeps; assembly: GCA_008694505.1. Lineage (NCBI taxonomy): Eukaryota > Metazoa > Chordata > Aves > Passeriformes > Timaliidae > Cyanoderma > Cyanoderma ruficeps. The sequence continues at coordinate 8,468,891 of VZDJ01000051.1, forward strand.
AGCTTTTATATTTTTCAGCTCCTGTACTGCATTAGTGTATAACTGCAAACTCCACACAGAATATTACTAAGGTCCCTTCACATTTTGGTCAGGCAAAACAATCCTTCTGAGCCTGAGAACCAAGGACACTCTGCCCAGACCCCAAAATGTACAAACAAAAGTGAATTAAGAGGAGCAAACTGGGGTGAATGACTTCATTACCTGAAGCTGTAATTGGAGGATTAACACCTGATATGTAAATGGACCAAACTTTTATCTGTCTGAAAAACTCATGACCTTTGTCCATTTTGGGTGGTTTCACCTGTCCTTAATGTACCTGAAGGTCCTTCATTAAATATATCCACTTTTATCTTTTTAACTTTCCCTGGCCTCTGTTTCCAGGTAAGCCTGCTCCAGCCACCAAAGCAAAGCTCCAGATGTTAAGCTCAGCGTCTTGATTTCATAATTAATGGGTTTATGCCCATCCTCTGGTAGGATAAGACCAATAACTCCTGTGTTGGGACTGTGGCTCCTCGAGATAATCTCTGCCCAGTTCTCCCTCTGCTATCCCTGCAGAAGGAACTGCATCCCCAGGTTCCCTCTGCTCCCACACAGGACACCTTTCCTTTGCAGTAGATGATAAAAATCAGATTATTTTACCTTCATTTTACATTAGGGCCTGTCTGATGTCAGAGTTGGTAGAAATTAATCAAGGCTCATTCATTTAGGATAATTTTTACACAGCTTGGAAATCAGCAGCAGATTAACAACTCCAGCTCAAGCTTCACTAGACACACCCCGTCCTGTCTGAGAGCCCTCACCAGCCTCAGGAACCACCACCCGGCATCTGGGAATATTCCACCTCCAGTGGCTTCTCCCAGTTTGGGAGCAAGCAGCTTTCTGCCACTCAGAGCTAAAAAAAACCCCTCCAAGCATATTTTAATCTACTGCAAGTGCAGCCCTGGCAGTGGGGAGCACGCTCAGCTCAGGATTCACCTTCAAGGACACCACATGGGCAAAGTCACAGGTTGGTGTGAGGAGATTGCAGATTTAATGGAAAAATCCTTCCTGGGATAGATTTTTCTCCCACTCAGAGCTAAAAAAAACCCTCCAAGAATATTTTACCCTACTACAAGTGCAGCCCTGGCAGTGGGGAGCACGCTCAGCTCAGGATTCACCTCCAAGGACACCACATGGCCAAAATCACAGGTTGGTGTGATTTTGTGAGGAAATTGCAGATCTAATGGAGAAATCCTTCCTGGGCCATGTTTTTTTCCGCTCCAAACCAAGGTTTGTTTTCAACATTCCTGAGAGAAGGATCTCCCAGAGCTGAGCTCTGGCACAAGGGTCCCTGGGGGCACCAGACAGGCACGGGGTGCCCCTTGCCAGGCTGTCCTGACGTGTCCCTGCTCCCCAGTCAGCCTGCTGGGACTGGCACAAGCCACGCTGCCAGCTGTAGCAGTGCACCCCTGTGGGAAATCCTAAAGGTAATAAGGCTTTTAGAAAGCTGTGAAAGCAGGCCCCAGCAACAGAAAGAGATGAAGAATTTAGAATTAGCTACAACTGCAAAGTTTGAAAGTAGGAAAAGTTACAATAGTACAGCAAACAGGGACATGAAACAATAATCTGAGTCTTAGGTTTGGCTAGGATAGATCTTACAGCTGTAGAAAAATATGCTTAGCAAGACAGTAGAAAGTTTTAAGCTTAATAATGGAACACTGCTTATTGTTAATAGACAGCACACAAGCAAGCATTGTTTGCAGCAGGTGTACGTGTGATTTCAGTGACTAGTTAGAACAGTTATCTGTGAGCTTTAACAGATGTTACTGGCTGGAAAACTTTTAAGATGCTCTGTAACAAAGAAACCTTTGGCTGGCGCTGGCAGAGCTAACCTACTGCCATCCTTCAATAGCCTAAAGCCCTGGTAAAAAACTAATCCCCCAATAAAGGTCCAAGGAGCTCTCGCAGTTAGTCCCATCCCAAAACTCCAACACACACCCCCACCTCAGCAGGTGTTCCCGTATTAGGAAGGGATCTGGGTTTCATTCTTTGTTTCACTTATAAGGCAAAGAACCAGAAACTGAGAGGCTCTCCTGGACATAACTGGCTCAGCTCCAACACAAAGGGAACTGCTGGGCAGTTTGAGCTGCACCTCAAGAGCTGTTTCTGTTGGGCAGGATGTCAGGAATCCCACCTTGATCATTACCTGCCTAAAGGAGTTCACCAAGGACTGGCACATGGCCAATTACATCACTACAGGCTTTTGGTCAGTGCCTGGGTGGATCCCAAACTGGCAGAGGCTTTGCTCAGTGTCACAACATGTCTTGGGCATCAGTTGTGTTACTCTCACATACAAATCCTCATTGCTCTCGAGTAATGCAAGATTTTAAATTTACAGTTTGCCACTTTTCATTTACCAGCACATTTTGGGGGTGTCTTAGCAGGTTGTAAGAGACCTCCTGGCACTTTACTTCACTTTTGTGCAAGGGATCTCCTTTGTTTCACTTTTGTTTTGTATTGTTTGTTCTTTTACTCTTTAATTAAAACTTTTTGCTTTTCCAAACACCTCCAAACATCTCGCTATTTTAATAATCCATTTCTGAGGCTGTGGGCTGCCCTCAGAGCTGATGCACCTGCAGGGGGCTGATAACATTCTGGCCTCCCATAAAAAGCCTGATCATTCCCCCAGGAAATCAGAGACTGGAGACCCTTGTAGGCATAGGGAAAATCCCAAAATACCAGGCCAACATCAGGGAACATCGGGGAATATTGGGGAACATCGAGGCCAGGACTTGAACAACAGTGGTGGGAGATGGTGTTCAAGGACATAATAATAATGTGGAGAACATAATAAGAATAACGAGGGTCTGAGGACTGTTTTCTTCATTTCCCCCCGTCCTGCTGCCTCCATGCTCACATCTGGCATGGCAATAATTCCAAAGTTCCACACCCATTCCCCTGCCGTTAAACAATTAACCCTGATCACTTTCTATCCAAGCTGACTTTATTTGTCCCTCCAGTTTCCTGTAACAGATTCCTTAAATTCTTTGCCCACTGCATGAGAACACCCTCACCTGTTCCAACCTGAGCACGGGAAGAGCCCTGGAGGCCGGGGCTGCAGCCCTCACCTGCAGCTCAGGAGGCCTGGGATCAGTCTGGGACAGTTCTCCCTCTTGGCTGGAGCTCTGGGATGTACCAGCCGCCTGTCAGCATCCGTGTTCATCACTCAGCAGCCTGTGCCACACAAAAGAAACCCCAGTGGGGCCACAAGGAACCTTCTCTCCCTCCCCTGGGGCCAACCTGTTTGTCTTCTTGGCCAACAGAGCCACCCAGGAGCCCCAGGAATCTGCAGGGATGCCAAAACCCCCCAGACTCGGCTCCCTGCACTGCCTGGGGCAGGGAGCAGCCCTGGGTCAGAGGGGACACTGGAACACCCTCAGATTTCAGGATGAGTAAGGACAGCATCAGCCAGTTCCAGACTGATGAATGACACTGAAACAAGATATTTCCTCTTACCCTGCCATCCTCTCATTGTTCTGTCATTAATCTCTGCTCTGTGTGACAACCAGAAAAGAAAGAGCAGCCGGGACATTGCTGCCCTGTCACTCTTTGCCCCTTTGGTGGCTTTCCCAGCTGGCTCTGCAGCAAAAATAAATACTCCTTACTTTGCTTTCCCTTTTCTCCCCTTCACAAAGGCAGGGAGAGCCAGGAGCCACCCAGCTCCAAGGATTAGGGAGGAGAGTGGCAGGAGGCTGCTCCCAGCACAGCTTCCCACAGCCGGGATTTACAGGGAAGTCCAGAAATGCCAGCAGCTGGCTCAAGGAATAGAGCCACAGCTCCTCACCCCAGTGATCTTTAACTGGAAATGGCCCAGGGAAAGACTTTGGCTGCAGCAGCAAAGCCCTCAGTCCATTCAGAGACTCGGGAGACAGGAAATATCACAGTCATGAGCCTGAACTGCTGTGTGGCTCAAATACTCGTGGTATTTGAAGGAGCCAGACTTGACTGAGCAGTAAAAAAAGTTTAAAAACAGGTGACCATAAGGAGTCAGAGTCCCTCAGCTTCCCCCACAACCACCCCAAATAGGACATTAACACTCAGTGGTGTGGGTTGGAAGGGATCTTAAATCCCATCCCACCCCTGCCATGGGCAGGGACACCTTCCACTGTCCCAGGCTGCTCCAACCCCAATGTCCAGCCTGGCCTTGGGCACTGCCAGGGATCCAGGGGCAGCCACAGCTGCTCTGGGCACCCTGTGCCAGGGCCTGCCCACCCTGCCAGGGAACAATTCCTGCCCAATCTCCCATCCAGCCCTGCCCGAAGCCATTCCCTGTGTCCTGTCCCTCCATCCCTTGTCCCCAGTCCCTCTCCAGCTCTCCTGGAGCTTCTTTAGGCCCTGGAAGGGGCTCTGGGCTCTCCCTGGAGCTTCTCCTCTCCAGGTGAGCACCTCCAGCTCTCCCAGCCTGGCACCAGAGTAGAGATGTTCTGCCTCAGTTTCCCTCTGTACCTTCAGGGATCAGCACACCCAGAGCCACCCTCCACCCCAAAACACCTCCTGGGCTGCAACACCCAACACACTCTGCCCTTCCTATTCCTCTCCATTGCACCTGCAGGAGCACAGCAAGGCCAAGGGGCTCAATTAGCTCTCATTAATGGGGTCAATTAGCTTTCATTAACACCTTCTTCACCAGAGCAGCTGTCAGCCCCTGTCAGGATTCCTCTTCAGGAAAATACAACAATGCCAAACCCCCACTGAAACACTCAAACACATCCTTGGCTTTTCCTGTTTCCCGGAGGATCCAGGATCCCTCTGTCCCGCTGCAGGAGCTCGTTCCAAGCCACAGCAGCCAGCTTGGCACTCCCTGCACTGCTGCTCTGCCTCTGCACTGGCTCTGCTTTGGGGGAGCTGAAGGAGAAGCTGCCAGGAGACCTCTGCACCCTCCTTGGGAACAGCGCCCTGATCCCGTCCACGGATGGCAAGAGTGACACAAGTGACCTCACCAGGAATATTTACTGCTACACTGAGAACATATTGCACTTTGGTCCTCGTTTTCTCTGCCTTTCCAACCTCCCCTTGAGCTATTCAAGGATCTAAAGCAGCAGCTTCTAATGTGGCCAAACCCACAGCAAATGGAATTGGTTATCGAGAACAATTCCCAAACATCCCCACATGCTTTGATGCAGCCACACAAAACGCTCCTGGTTTTCTTAGAAATAACTGGTGTATTCCCAGAAAATCATCAGGACCTTTCCTGTCTGTCTGTCTGTCTGTCTGTCTGTCTGTCTGTCTGTCTGTCCAGGGGAGGTCCTGGCTGAACCCCAGGCGACATCAAAGGAGCGTTCAAGGCTCGTTGGTGTATTTATCCCTGTAACATTCCTGGGAGATTGGGAAACTCCGCTCTTGCAAATGGGGAACCTGGGAGACATTAAATGACTGGCTGGAGTCACACAAGAAACTTGTGGTGGGTAAAGAAAAGGGAACCAGAGAGGTCTTCCAAGGTCCCCCCTTGTCCCCTGACCTGTCGCCCGTCCCCTGCCGTGGGTTGTTGGTCAGGGCACGGTGAGAGCCCCCGGGTTCCCAGAGCCCCTGTGGAATTCCCCCTCCTCCAGAGCCTGAGTCAGGTGGACACTGCTGTCACCCTGCTGCCCATCCACCTCCCCTGGCCGCCAACAGCATCCCCTGAGCGGGACACGGGAGCAGGAGGTGCAGGAGCCCAGGAAGAGCCAGCCCAGTGTGGCCTGGGCTCAGCACACAGCCTGGGCTGTCCCTTGGGCTCCCTCACGGGCAGCCAGCGGGATATGGGATATTCCTCTGGGACAGAGCAATCTCCAGCCCAGCTCCCAGGCACCAGCTGGCTCTGCAGCATGCACGGCCCCTAGGCCAGCTATCCTGGAATTGTCATTTATTCCTGGAAAAGGCTCTGCTGAGGGAATGCTCTGTGCTCAGGAAAGCTGTCCTGCCTCTCCCCACGCTCCTGCCTGCTGTGTTGGCTGTCTCCAGAAGGAAACTGGAGACAAGGTTGGCAATGTTCCTCCTTGGAGGAGGAAATCCACCCCCTGCTGCATCTCCCGAATTACAGAAGGGACGGGGGAAAAAGAAAACAATCGAGTTTTCGAAACCAATTTGTTTCTAACCACTAAATTCTCAGTCTGGAGGGCTTTGCTTTGAATTAATAGGGGCTGCCTGTGCTCTAGGATTAAAGCTATTGATCCAGCCCTTGATTACTGTTATCTGTCTTTGTTCTTGGACTTATTATCATCCATGCAGGGTGAAAGCCTCTAATTTATGGCCTTACTGCAGAGACCCGACAGGGAGATGGCATCAGATGCCAGCTGGCACTGCCAGGGTGACACTGTTGTACACTACAACGACACAGACTTTGACTTCAGAAGGCTGAAAATGACTCCTTTATTTCTGGGATGTGTTTCTCTTATGTAATATTTGACACAGATCAATTCAATTGGTGAAACAAACCTCTTCAATCACATTGGTCAGACCAGGGGGACATCAAGAAGAAATCCCTCTTAGGGAAAAGAATGAAAATATAGGTACAGTTTACAAAAACATATTTCTTGTTTATATAAAGTTCTCTGGGAAAAGAATTTCAGAAAACTAAAACATCTCAGGCACGGCACCAGGGCTACAGCAGGGAGCAGCAGCACGTGGGATCCTGCAGGTGGAGGATCTGTGAGGCCAGGCAGCTCCAGAGGCTGCAGGGAGGGTGAGCCTTCCCTGGGTCAGGGCTTCCCCAGCATTTCCCCAGAGATTCCTGCAAAACCACTGCTGGTGAGTGGCTACTCAGTCAATAAATCCCACTTGCAGTTTCTTAGTAATAAATATCTGTCCCAGGGGTGACTCTGCTTGCCATGGGAGGGAATTTTAGGAAGCGTTTCTTTGTCCAGCGAAGCGGCTTGAGTTGTTTTTAGGGATCCACATCCTCTCCTGGTTATCCAGGGCTGGCCATGGGGGTGGCCTGGGAGCAGCACAGAGCCAGGAGGCATCAGGCCACGTTCCTGTGCCAAGGCAGGGCCTCCAAGGAGAAACTCACAGTGGGAGCTGTGGGCCTGATATTTCTGGGTCTGAGAGATTTCAGCCTGCCAGCAGCTGCTCACTTTATCCCAAGGAAAAATTTCTCAAGAAAGCTTCTTCTCAAAACAATCTTGGCAAACAACTCTCCTTTCTCAAAACAATCTTTGTCCAGGGGGTGTTTTGCTGTTTCTCTGGTTTAACCCATGGGATCAGAGAGGTGTCGTTCCTGTTCACCAACCATGTTCAGTCTGTATGGGAACACCTTGTTAAAGGTAGTAAGAATTAGACAATAAAGCCTTTTTTCTATGCTCTTTGCCTTCTGAAATATTTGAAAGAAATATCTTTCTTTCATGTCCTACAACGACAGGGAACCATCTCCAACCTGTTGGAACAAGTAGGAGAGATGAGTGCCAGTGGGTGAGCACCAGGGGCTGCTCAGGAGAGCCCAGTGAAGTCCCCTAAATGTCATTCCCATGAGTATTCCCAGTTCCTGCAGGTCACCCAGCCTCACCCAGAGGGCTGCCAGAGCCCACACACGGCGCAGAGAAACCCAAATCCCCTCCCAGGCCTCACACCATCCACTGGTGTCCCCGTGGGTTTAGTGGGACACTCCATGGCATCCCACTTTTCCCCTCACCTGGGAAACTCAAGCCCCAGGTGTTGCTGCTCTTTGTCCACATCCCCATGCCAGGGGAGCACGGCGGTTTTGATTGCACACAAGGAGTGTTTATTCCTGGCTGCACTCAGCTGGGGATGATCTCAAGGCATGACTGGGTTACACCCTCAAACCCATCAATTACACAGAGCTGATGGGACAAGAAATGTTGTCATGTGGCAAAAGGTCAACTCCTGTGAGGCTTTGGAGGCAAGGGAAGGTCTGCCCACGTGTGCACTCAAGGGGAGGAGCTGATTTAGCACCCCAGACCCTGCAGCCTGCCAAACCGAGCAGGAAAATCCGTGTTTGGGTGGTTTTGTTCATAAAGAGGGGTTGGAATGAGGTCATTTTAAGGTCCCTTCCAAGCCAAACCATTCCATGACTGTGTGATAAACTCTCCCAGGAGAGCAGCCCCTGCAGCCACTCTGCTGCTGATTCACCACGGCCAGGAGGAGAATTTGCCTTGTCCAAGCACCAGCAGGAACAGGAGAGGGAAAATCACTGCAGGGAACCTGACTTAGAGCTGAGCTTATGGCAGGACAGACTCATCTCCTGTCTCCTGGGACTTTTGTCCAGACTGTGCTCTGGATTTTCCAAGTGATTTATTTTTTCATAGGAAGCTTCAAGATTAAGTGTAAAAAGACTTTTTTGTTGTTGATCTTCTTTCATTTGGCCAACCTCCCTTAAAGCAGAAACTACCTGAACACTGCCTGACAAGGCCATAAATCCTGCACGTCCTCAGCATGGTGTTGAGGTTGTTGTGCTTTTGGGAGTTGGGGATATTGGGCTGAAACTCTATTTCGGGCAAGATTTGCATCAGGCCAGACTGTGGAATGCAGGGGATGGCTGCAGGAGGGCTGGGAGGGGTGTGACAGCACAGCTGGTGGCCCTGGGCCATCCAAAAAACCCCCTGCACACCAACATCTGCCCTGATGCTGGGGGAGATATAAAATAGACCAATGGAGAAGGCCCATCCAGTGAATGTTGCTCTAAAGAGAGCATTGCTGAGCCTCCAGGGTAAAAATGATGTGCAAAAGGTGCAAGGTGATGGACTGGCTCAGCAGGGAGCTGCTGGTGCTGTGAGAGAGGTGAGGATGTGGGGAGAATTCCTGCTTTCCTGCTGGATTTAGCCTAAACTCCCCAAGAGTTCACTCACAGAGGGTTGTAGAACATGGAATGGTTTGGGTTGGAAGGGATCTCTTAAGTCATCCTGATTCCAGCCCTGCCATGGGCAGGGACACCTCCCACTGTCCCAGGCTGCTCCAAGCCCCAGTGTCCAGCCTGGCCTTGGGCACTGCCAGGGATCCAGGGGCAGCCACAGCTGCTCTGGGCACCCTGTGCCAGGGCCTGCCCACCCTCATTGTAAAAAACTCCTTAGATCTTATCTAAATTGTCCCTATTTTAGTTTAAAACCTAAAACCCATCACTCCTTGTCCTCTCACAGCTGGCTCTGCTCAAAAGTCCGTCCCCTTCTTTCTTAAGAATCCCCTTTAAAGCCACAAAAGTATCTCCTTGAAGCCTCCTCCTGTGATATAAGATCTCCTTTGGAGCAGCTCCTTCCTCTCAGTTTTGTCCTCAAATGTGTTTTTTTAAAGGATAAAACATCTCCAGGCATTCATCCCGAGGATGTCTGAGTTTTAACTCAGCCACTAAATAAACAAAGTGTGTTGGGGATATGCCAAAAACCCAAGGACATGAAAACTCTGGGGCTGTGTCTGTCCAGACACAGACAGACAGACAGACAGATTCCCTGCAGTTATTCCAAGGATTGAACACTCCAGATGTCACCAGAACCTCTCCCCAGGGACCCCAATGTGCCCTTTTGAACACTGCCCCTTCCCTAAAGCAAAATTAAGGAGTTGCTGATAAAATTTGGGGTCAAGACAAGCAAAGGAGGAGGAGGAGAGACAGGCTGAGCCCAGCACAGAAACTTGGGAATGGGAAGAAAAGGACTGGGGCAGGACCTGGGAGCTGGAGGCTGAAACTGCTTCTGCTCCACCAAACAAACACAAAGCAAAACCAAAAGTTGAATCTGAGTTCAGGGTTCTCCTTCCAGGCCAGTGTCCCTGAGCAAACTGTGATTTTCATGTTTGTTTTGGGGTTTGTTGGGGATTTTCTTTTGCTTCTTCGAGATGAGCAACTTTATCCAGCTCCAAACATGTGGTGAACAATTGCATCAGACTTTTCAAAGGCAGCAGCCACCTGTGACACTCCTGGGGTCACTGAGCTGCTGAAAAGCCCAAATCCTGAGGTTTCTTATCAGCTAAAGCCTCTGGAGATCTGTGTGGGGGCAGATTTGGGGATCCCTTTGTGGCTGGAGCACCTGGAGCCACCCACCTGAGCAGGATCCAGCTGTGGCTGGATCCTGGATTCCCCATCCCTGGAGGCACAAACAGCTGGATCCTGGTGAATTCTGTAGCCACAGCTCCAGAACTGCTTTTTTTTTCTCCCAGAAAGTCACCTCTGAATGTCCCTGTCATGCTCAGAGCTGGTTCTGGGGTGTTTTTAGTCCACACCTGACATCTCAGATGTTGAGGCTTGGGAAAATGTGCTGCTCATGGATAGAGAGGGAAAATCTCTGAGTTCAGGAATCCCACATCCTTCCTCACCTCTAAAAGTCCTGTACAATCTCCACCTGAAGCTCCTAAAAGTTTGTTGGTCCTCTTCCAAACCCAACTCTGAAAAATACAGGAGAAAAAAAAATCAAATTAACCCAATTTTTCTGTATTTACTCCTCAGGTAAAAATCTTTGGAACCTTTAACCTTCAAACACACAAAGCTCTTTAAGCAGGGAGGGAAAGAAAGGCTGATCTCTCATGAAGTTTAAGGTTTTTCCCTAAGCAAGTTTGATGATGGGAACACGGAGAGATTTGTGGCTTTAAAGTCCTGGTCTACCACAGCCGAAAACAGAACTTGCACCCCAGGGCAATTTCTGACATTTGGGTTGGGCTTTCTTTACTTTAAAGTGACATGAAAACCAGAAATGCTGAAATTCACTGAATAAAGACACCCAAGGTGTTGTTTTCTTTCCTGGGGTAAAAGGTGAAACAAAAGCTTTTGTAATTTCTGAAGAAATGTGTTTCCTCTCCAATGCCTGAAAACACAAAGCTCCCATTAAAAATATCCAATTCCCATTAAAAATACCCAATTCAGTCTATCACCCATGGAATTACTCTTTTAAGTGAAAAGGTTTTATCCAACCTCCAGTTCAACAGCAGATCCTGAACCCTAATTAATGGCTTTCTTTTAATTAACATTTCCAAACCACTGCACAGAAGCACCGTACACGTCACAGAGGAAGGAAATCTAGAATTAGAAGTATTTTGATCCCCTCAAAACATGTTTTTATTTTGGTACCACAGTGGAAGGACAAGGAATGAGCGCTACAACCCTCGAAGGCAAAGGCATTGCGTCGTGCAGGAAATATTTGTGAGCTTTGCACATACTTTTGCCACTGACAAGAAGCCAAAAAAAATGACTCAGACAGTTTGTCAGAGGAGAAAATTCGCAGCTGAGAGCCTTGAACACATGAAATATGATATGAGAGAACGAGGGAGAATTGGGAAATGTAGCAGCAAGCAAAGAAATAAATTAAAGACAGAAAACCCTTCAGAATTTACAAGGTGGTTTCCCCCCAGCATATCTTTTAGGTCATCAGAAAGGGCAAAAAAAAGGTAGAGAAAACTTTGGAAAGGTGAATGGGCAGAAGGGAAAGTCACCCATGAAATTCCTTGTTTTGCCTTTCTGCTTGATTTGCATGAAGCAACATCACAGCTGTAAATGGACCCCAGGGTGAAATTTTGGGTTAAAAACATGAGGCAAACCAAGCCAAGACTTGCAAATAGTGACAACTGGATTGATTCCAAGCACAGCAAATTATTGACACTGGCTGTAAAGTCGGGAGCTCTTCCTCCCACTTTTGGAACAGCAAAATTAATGTTTACTTTGACCTTTACCAGAAAACATCTCCAGCAGTCTCCCAACCTGCAGGGACCACCCGGTGTCACCACCAAGTTTATTTTTCTTCCCTTTTTTGGGTCCTTTTGAAGCCTGTAAGCCAGAGCTGCTCCCTGGATCGCAGCCTCGACAGGACCATAAATGACTCCCTCGTCTCATGTTGCATTTTCCAGCCCTAATTGCCTTTGGCTCGCGAAGGACACGACGCTCATTCCATTACTCCTGGCCGGGGGTGTTTTATTCAATGAGATGTTTCTGTGGAAAGAATGCTGGAGGTAACGGGACCTCAGGGAAAAGCTGGGAAATTTGGGGGTTTTCTGCTATTTACTCTTCTCCTCTTCTTATCTCATCGATGAGATGGAGCAGTGTATTTATAGAGCCGGGAGGTAAGAGCTCATCCCTCAGATGTTTCCATCGGGGGGACACAGGAGTCTGGCAGAGCCCTCGGTGTCACACCCTGCCAGAACACACCAGGGAAGTCCTGCAGCAGCAGGAGCCAAATTTCGGGGCGTGCTGAAATGCAGAAATGGGGTGTGCCAGCCCAGCAGGGCCGGGAGACACAGTAACCCCAGACAGGAGCTTCAACAGAGGAGTTTCACTGAACAGGATCTCCTGAGGTTACAAATTTGCCTCATGATATTAAGCAGAGGGGAGACATGGAACATCATTACTATTATCATTATTATTATTANTTACTATTTTATCTTTTTCTTCTCTGTCCATGACAGCAAAGATTGAGGCACTCAGGACGTGACCTGAGTCCTGCCAAGGACAAGTGTCCCCTGCCCTGCTGTCCCCTCACTGGGCAGGATGGAGTAACTTTGGCCTAGAGCGTGTAGTCAAGGAATAAGGAAATATAATCAGGGAATAAGGAAACCACACATGGAAACATGAGCACACATAAAAGCACTGGCTCTCCCTCGGAAGGGTAGGAAACAAACACAAATGTTTTCTTTGCCAGGAGAGGCTAAAGCAGCTCTCCAGCAGCGCTTCCAGAGGAGTTTGTAACTGTTAAATGAGCAATGCAAACCTGCCTGGGCACTGACAGTGCATAGAAGGAAAGCAAGAGGACGCTGGCTGTGGTTGAAAGGGAACAAAGAGGGGGTTCCCTCCCTGCTGCCTCTTTTGGATGCCAATTTCTAGTGAAAAATCTTCCCAGAACAAAGCTGGGTCATGAAATGACATCGCTGTGCCTGTGAGCAGGGCTGCTGCAGGACACCAGAGCCAGGAGCTCCCTGTCCCCCAGGCACAGCCCCTGGATGCACAGGGAGGTGACAGCCCAGTGCCATTCCACGTCTGCTGAGAGGAAAAAGGCACAGAACGAGGTCTGCAAAGAACGGAATTCTTGCTCAGTGCCGCCTGACTCGAGGATTGAGCTGAACCTTCTGCCTGGGGCGTTCAGTTTGTGAGAAAACAAACCCAAAGAGCTGTGGTTGTCTGTGACGCAAGGAGAAAACCCTTCCTGGACAGCAAATGGCCTTTCATGGCTCACAGATGTTCCCCAGTGATCAGCAGAGGTTGTTCTCACCTCGGCTGGATGATGCCCAGCGTTCCCCCACCCGTTCCAGGAACAGACTGGGTTTCCCTCAAGTGTTTCTGTTAGAGCTGGAGGGGAGCAGGTGGCCCAATGTCGTAATAATTAAGAAATCTAATCCCACTTCCAGCTTAAATGCCAGGAAAATCAGTGGATTTTGCTTTCGATTCAAAGGTCTCGTCCAGCCCCAAAATGCCCAGCCTTGCGCTGCCAGGGTGCTTGAGTTGACAGGAGGAGAGGGAACGGCCTCAGGCTGGGCCAGGGAGGGCCAGGGGAGCATCAGAAGGAATTTCTGATTTCAGGAGGAAATTCTGACCACCTCTCTCTGTGGAAAGGGTGCTCAGGCCTTGGCAAGGGGCTGCCCAGGGACGTTTGGAGTGCCCATCCCTGGAGGTGCCCAAGGAAGGGCTGGAGGTGGGGCTGGGGACAAGGTGGGGACCAGGCACAGCTCGAACCTGATGACCTTGGAGGTCTTTTCCAACCTCAGTGATTCCATGACTCTGTTCCTCTGGAGAACCATCCTCCGTGACTTCGCAAACAGGGATTTCCTCATCCTTTAGGAATTATTTCCATGTCTCCTCTCTAAATCCTGAGGTGTGGGGAGCCCCAAGCACACCTTGCCCCAGGGGCCCTCCTGTTTCCTCAACAGTACAAACGATTCCAGGACAATTACACACAGAAACCTTGAAATGAAACATTTCCTCATCCAAGGGCACAACATCTGCAGTCAAAAGGCTCCCACAGCCTCTCCCTTCCTGTGCAAACAGCGTCCCACAGAGGGATTAATCATCCCTCAGGAATAGCACAACCGATTTTAGAGCTGTTGGCACCTCTCCCATCTCCTCCAGAGCAGGGAACTCGACACTGCTTGAGTCACCTTCCCAGGAGATCTCTTCAAGCCTGTGCTCATCACCTCCCAGGTGAGCAGACTTGATTTCCAGCTCCCAGCACTTTCACTTTTCCAGTCTGGGCTACATCAAACCTCCTGAAGAGGAGGAAAACAGCTGGCACTGGTCGAGTGTAAACCTCACCCCACCCCAAGCAGGACAGCTGATCAGGGCACAGCTGAACAAAATGATTTGCTCCCTTTTGCTGTAATAGCAAATTTGATTTGTCCTCCCATTCTCTGGAGTTTAGCAATATTCTTCAGCATTTAAGAGTAAGAATACCAAAAATAAAACCAGAAAAAAAAAAGAAAACACAACAAAATCAGATCACTGGCTGAACTCACATTCCTTTTTAGCACAAAATCTCCTTTCTAAGAACTCCCCCACTAATTTTTTTTTCTGGCCTCTCTGTCCATTTTGGATATGAACTGGCAGGGAGGGAAGTGGCAAAACACCGCTGAGGCAGCAGCACTGCCCTGGTGCTTGGCCAGGAGCTGCACTCGGAGCTGCTCAGGTGCAGAGCAGGTCAGGCCAAAAACCGTCTCAAAAATTCCACATTTACAACGCAAAGGGCATAAATTCACCACCTATTTTCTTTTCTTCTCATGCAAAGCTGGGGGTTTATCTGCATCCTAGCAAGGTGCAGAAAAAGAGGGAAACATAATCCAGCAAAAGGGAGGATTCATGAAATAGGGTTTCAGCAGCTCATGGAGCCACCTGATGTTAAACACAATATTAACAAATTAAAAAAACCCCACTTTTCTGTGCAGAATCAAACCAGGAACTGAGATCTAGACCAGGTCTGGACCCAAACATTGTTCTGTTAAAGTAATCCAGGTGGTTGGGCAGATGAACATATCTTTGCTCACTGATTTGTCCCTCGGCCATACAGGAGCTGGATGTTCCCAACGTTTTGGAGCCAGTTAAATTCCCATACAAGTCTCCAAATTCCCATACAAGTTAAATTGCCATACAAGGCACTGGAACAAAACACGTGGGGCTTTTCCTTCAGGGCCAGGTGCCAACAACTGCACAGCTGAAATCAGATCCAGAGCAGCTGTGAACAAAAATTAAAAGTGAGAAATAAATTTGAATGCTGGTCTCAGTGAAACTCCACCAGTGATTCACCCATGAGAGAGAATCAAAGGCACCAAGACAGAAACAGGGATTCAGCTCAGGGACCCAAAGTCCTGCTCACATCCATGACCTAAATCAGGATCTACCATGAGGAAAATTCTTTCTGGTGGCACTTTTAATTGCCAAGAGTGGTGGGAAATTTTAAAGCTGCCTTGCACAAGCAAGAATTTCTCAAAGTAAGTTTGTGTGTGCTCATCCCCAGCATTAACTGGATGAACTGAGCATTTTCCCTTGGCTTGGCCTGGCTCTGGCATTGCTGCAATAATTCATGAGGCAACAGCTTGACTCACTTCCAGCTGCAATTATATAAAGCTGTGGATAATGAAACCTCTATCAGGTCTGAAGCAAAGGATTTAGTCTTTATTATACCTGCAGGGACTTGAAGTTCTGTACTGAAACTTAGAGAGGGAGTTGGGGAAAGAAACTCTTGATGAACTTGAATATATTTCCAAGGAGTGTGGAAAATTCCTTGTGTCCTTCCCTGTGTCTGGAACGCCCCAAATAAAGCTCATTTGGAAGTGATAAAGATTTCTCTTTAAGTGTATCAGGTTCTGAAAGAAACTTCAGCAGCACTGATGGTCTCATCAGGATTTCCATCTATTCCTGCCTGCACAAGGTCCTGCCAAGTGCTCAGCTCAGGGATTCCAGCAGAACCCTGCAGCACTGCCCACCACGGGGTAAGGATGTCTCAGAGCATCACTAAATGCAGCTTTCCAATCCCACTCTGAGAGGTTTTGTGGTTTCTTTAATTACATCACCAAAACCAAACTTTTTTTCACAGATGTAACAACCAAAAAAACAATGTCAGTTACGGGAGCAGAAAATTTCTACCTGTGGTGTCCCATCTGATACTCTGTGGGACACATTTCGTTTTAAATTCAGTGCCAAAGGCACATTTTGTTTTCATAAAGCCCTTCAACTCAATTGCATAGATTTAAAATATCCTAAAATGATGATGGACTTCAACAAATGAGCAAGTAAAATATGCATCCTTAATTTTCCCACATCACTAAAGATCCACACTGGGCTTTGAAAGTGGGAAAGATTTCCAATGGCAGATGTGAGAACTGAAATAATTCTGTCCTCTCCTAAAATGTTATTCAGCTTTGAAAATCCCATGGATTAAGTGTTGATTTAATGTTGTTTTCTTTGTTCAGTGTTTGTTATTCATCAGGAACTGCTGTGATAACACAAGGGGGAATGGGTCCAAACTGAACCAGAGGAAGTTTGGATGGGATATTGGGCAGGAATTGTTCCCTGGCAGGGTGGGCAGGCCCTGGCACAGGGTGCCCAGAGCAGCTGTAGCTGCCCCTGGATCCCTGGCAGTGTCCAAGGCCAGGTTGGACAGGATTTGGAGCAGCCTGGGACAGTGGGAGGTATCCCTGCCCATGGCTGGGGGTGAGACTGGATGGGCTTTAAGGTCCTTTCCAACCTAAACCATTCCATGATTCTGTGATTCCATAAATCCTCCAACTATTGACTCCATCCTGCTGGAGAATCTCAAATAAATTCACTTTTCCTGTTCATATCTGCATGTAAGAAAAGTGGGTTTTCTTTAACGAGGAAAATTCTGTTTGCAGTAAATGAAATTCACTCCAGAAGGGTCCAACACCCACCCCAGGATGGAGCAGGCACAGAACCCCTGGCCCAGGGACCCCATTCCCTGTGGATGTTCCCCCTGTGCTGGATAAGGGCTCGAGCTCAGCCCTGCTTTAGCATAAGAGTGAAAAATCACATTTCTCACCATCCTCAGGGGACTTTTCCATAACTAAATGAACAGCAGCACTAAACAACCAAACATGTGTCTCGTAGCTGTTCCTTTGGCATTGACAGATGTTCCTGTCTCAGTCCTGGAGTGAAAAGGGAGCCAAGCTCCACTGGCATTTTGTTCTCTGAATGCCTCACAAATGCCAACAGATGCCAATGCAAACCTTCCCCGATCCTTCCTGCAGGTCCCTTCTGTAAACAGCTCCTTCTGGGAGGAATTTGGGCGTGACATCAGCAGTGCAGGGAATCCCCACGTCGGAGGGAGCTCAGTGGCTCTTCCCCAGCAGAGAAATGTAGGAAGGGAGGAGGAATATTTGACTTTGGGCTGAGAGGAATCAGATTCCCCTTCCCAGAACCCACAGAATGAAGGACAGATGGGTCCAGGGAGGAGAGAGAGACCCAAAGGGTGCCCAGAGAAGTTGCATCAGCCCCAGAGCTGCCAACATTGTAATGCAAAATCTGCCTTGCCCTTTACCTTGCCACAGGGACATCCACGTGGTCCTGTGGTGTCATTTCCATGTTCCTCACAGACCGAGCTGGGATTTACATCCTCAGGGCTGAGTCTGCAGGAGAAAGCTCATGGAAAATCTGAGTTTCTTGCCCACAAGGAAGCAAACAGGCTTGTTTAGAGAAGCAGGGTGGGAGGCAGATAGGCCTGCCCTAAGCACTGAGCCCTGATAAAAAGGATATGCAGACACAAATATTTGGAGCTTCTCAAACAGGAAAAGCAGGAGAAGGAAAATGATATATTTGAAATGAGGTGGCTTTCTAGTGTGCTGTTTGCATTATTTTCACAGGGTGTAAGGCAGAAATGATGTGGTCAGTCTTCTGTGATGAGGAAATTGTGTTTTTTAGGGTGACACCCTCTGCTTGTTGCCACGTGGAGTCAAGGCCCGTTATTGAAGGCGATGCAGAGATATGAAGGCACTGAGAGGATGCAAAATTGGCGTGTTCCAAAGCACAGTGCTCACTGACAGCATGGTGCTGGGCCAGCACACAGCCCCTCTCCCTGGAATAACCCTTTCCACCCAGATTTCTGTGCAGATGGGAAGGGTTGGAAGGGTGTGACCCCCCTCAGCCACAGGCAGCCCCTCCTGCCCCAACTGCACAAGCACCACAGAGGTGCTTTGGTCCAAAAGGTGAATAAACTGTGGGAAATAGGGGAGATCAGGGACATCTCCCAGCCTGTGAGAGCCCAAGTGGCTCCTGCAGATCTTCCAGCAAGCCCGAGCTGTTCCGCCCCACCTCATCCCTGAACCTTCCAAACCATTTCCCTCTGCTCTGGCACTGGCTGTGTGTGATGTTTTAACTTCCATGGGGTTTAGATGAGGTGCTGGTGAGCTTTCTTCACAGAGCAGGGACACAAAACAAATCCTTCTCCTGCTGCACACCAAGGACAACTTCCAGGTCCAAAAGCACAAACAAGGGTGGCTGGAGGGAGGAACAAGAAGGATGGGACCTCACAGCCTGGAGCTGGAATTGGACAGTTAAACCCCAACATGCAAATGGACAAAATTTATAAAACGGTGAGACCCTGTGACCAGTCGGCCATTTTGTGACCATTTTGTGACCATTTTGTGACCATTTTGTGACTATTTTGGGTCCACCTTGGGTGTAGCCCTGGCCAGGCCCTGTCCTGCCCAAGCTGGATCCTTAAAGGCCTTTCAATAAATCTCTACTTTATTCTCCAGCCCTGTCCAGTCTCTGTTCCAGGCCAGCCTTCCCAAGGCATCATGTGACACCAGCTTCCCTCAGCAGTGTTGTCACCACCCACTCCCACACAGATCCTGGCCAGTTGGGATTTCCAGGCCCCATGGCCACATTCCTGCTGCTCCCTGCACTGCCCAGGAGCTGCTCCTTTCCCAAGGGTGTATTCCCAAACCTCAGACATGCCCTGAGCAGCCAGCAAAGCCCAGGCTCCTCAGCTGCCCACTACAAAGTATCAGGTCAAGCTTGAAGGAAACACCATCAGGGAGCTTGCAGGAAATTTAAGGAATCAGCACTCCTCCAAAAAAAGTCACGTTTCCCCTCCCTTTCATCCCAAATAACTGTGGTGTCCGGCCTTTTGAGTTAGCAATTGGTGGCAGAAGAACATAGGGGTGAAGACTGGTGAGAGATCTCTCAGGTGTCCCAGGAAAAGCAGTCCTGGGGAACACAGCTGTGCTCCTGGCCCGGGGAATTTGGGCAGCTGGGAGCCTCTGAGGCAGATCCAGACCTGTTCTCATCTGCTCTCCCATTAATCCTTCTGCCTTTGGAGCTGAGGTGGGGAGGCTTTAATGGGGATCCAGCTGCTGTAATGGCTCTGAGTAGTCAAAGTCTAATTTTGTGTGTTCCAGACAGAGCATCCAGACACAACAGAGCTGTTCCTGCAGGACCTCAGGAAGGGAGGAAGCGCAGCAGGATAGGAGTGATAAATCTTGTGAAGGGGTCATTACTGTAACGAGATTACAAAACAGCCCAGCTGGTCCTTAACCTTTAATCCCAGCTGAAGGAGGAAGGCAGGCCCTGGGCTTTGCCAGGAGCTGTGCATGCCCTGGGCCCGTGCCCCGACATCTGGGAAGGGGAGTGGATGATGCAGGACTGGCCACAGCCCCTTATCCCTCAGAACCAGGGATCCCAGCCTGGAATCCACCTCACAGCACAGCCTGGGGTGAGAAGAGGATGAGGTGCTCCAGTCTGACACAGCTGCCAGTGGCAAGTGGCTCCCACTTTCCATGGTGGGGATGGATGGAAAGTGGAGGCTGGAGAGGTGCCCAGCCTGTGCTGTGACTCATCCCCAGCCTGGTGGGGGACTCTCCTTGCCTTGCAAGTGCCAGGCCAAGTGATCCAGAGGCATTTGGGATGTGTGGCAAATCCAGGCAGCCACAGTCAGGTAGGAAATCATCTCTGAGTGAGTAGATCTGTGTTTAACAGACACCAGAGCTGTGCAATAACTGATACTGGGCCCACAGATCACCGAGGGCAGGAACATCCCAGACCTGCTCAGGCAGCACACAGGGGACAGGTGACAGTGTCACTGCCCTGTCACAGGCATGGTCAGGACACGGCAGGGCTGCTTTGTGCCCCTTGTTCTCCATCTCAGTCCCCTCCCTTCGGGCTGGGCCCCGCAGACACTGCTCAGCCATGGCTGCCCCTGACATGCCACACTCACCTCAGCGAGTGTCACTGCCTTTAACCCTTCACAGCACCCACTTGTCCCAGCACCTGTATCTGCCACAGGAGCTCCCTGCAGCCCAAGGCCAGGAATGGTGGGTGGGTGAGAGCTGCAATGTGGATAAAGGCTCGCAGACCAGGCTGGGTGCCAGCCACCCTCGTGGCTGTCACAGCAGCTGCACCTTGTCCCTGTCTGCAGGAAGGGACAGCCAGGAGGAGCAGCGTTGCAAAACCCCTGAAGGGGAACTGCTCCTTTCCTGAACGCATCTGCCAGGCAGCTGGCACAGAAAGGGGAACCTGGGCAGAGCAGGAGCCTGGCAAACACAGAAATGCCACAGACAGTGGGAGGAGGTGAAGCTGAGCCACAGCCACCCTTACTGTGTGGAACAGGGAGTCCTGGGGGAGGAAGAACAGCACAGCCAGAAAAGTTTGCAACCAATGAGAGGTTTAGTCCAGCCAGGACTGAGCTGAGTTTTGCTGGACCGGTCCACGACGTGATGGAAATGTGGGAAATGTGGTGCCCTCACAGTCAGCCACAGCAAAGGAATCACTGCAGAGGGAGAGCTTCAGCAGGAGATGCAGTCAGCCACCCAGCAGCTCAGGGCTCGGGAGGCTGATGGAGCTGGATGTTGTGCAGACTAAGGAAAGCTAAAATTAAGTCATCTCTTTACATGTGAAATGACTTCCTGAGTGAGTAGGACAGGCTGGAGGTCCCAGCAGTGTTGGTCTGACCCAGGAGGAGTTGCTAGGAAGAGGAACCTGCCAGGAAAAGGCTGAGTAAAACCATCCCCGGGTCAGGCATTTTCAGGCAGTGGCCTTCCAGCTGGCCTGTGGAATGTGGGGAATGTTAATGGCAAGGCTGTTGCTCAGTGCTGTATTAGTCACTCGTCCAGCAGGTGACAGAGCACAGGGTCCCTCTTGGAGGGACAAAAGGACAAAAGCTGCAGGGAGATCCCCAGTGAAGTACTCTGGACCATGTAAATCCTGGAACCTTTTACATCCCTCCCTCTCTGGATCCTATAAATCCTGGAGTCCTTTCTCTTTTCCTCTGGATCCTATAAATCCTGGAGCCCTTTATCTGTCCCTCTCTGGATCCTGTAAATCCTGGAACCTTTTATCTCTCTCTTTTCCTCTGGATCCTATAAATCCTGGAACCTTTTATATCCCTCCCTCTCTGGATCCTATAAATCCTGGAGCCTTTTATTTACTCCCTCTCTGCATCATATAAATCCTGGAGCCGTTTATCTACTTCTCCCTGGATCAATCATGTAAATCCTGGAGCCTTTTATATCCTTCCCTCTCTGGATCCTATAAATCCTGGAGCCCTTTTCCCCTCCCTCTCTACATCCTGTAAATCCTGGAGTCCTTTTTCCCCTCCCTCCCTCTTCCCAGACATTTGTGATGCTCCAGCCAACCTCGCAGCTCAGCGTGGGGCACGTCCCTCACAGTTGGTGCAATGCTTTATTTCATTTCTTCCCCGATTTAACACCAGCACAAACCTCTGGAACAACAAACTGGAACAACCAGAGAAAAGCAGGGGCTGCTGCAATTCCTGCTCCTGATGCTCAGCTCATAAATTGGCTGCAATATTATTTTAGTGATAAAAAAGAAGTGAAAATAAAGCTTTGCCATTGATCTCAGCACTGCTTTTCTAAGCAGTGAACTGAGTTTTGCTTAAGCCTGCCGCTGAGCAAAAAAGGAAAAGCAATCACAGGAGGTGCCTGGATGAAGCTCCTGATGTCAATATTTCTGATGAAGATAAATTTTATTGGTAAAAGCAAAGTGCCAGGCCTGAGGAAAAGGAGCCCCAAGCCATCAGTACTGATAGAAATGGGGCCAGCAGTCTCCTGCAGGGGAAGGTGGATTCAGGACTGGGGAAGGATGGGAGGTGGAGAGGCTGGAAGTGAAGCTCCATGGGTCTGTAGGAGAAATGAAGAGAAAGAGATGAAAGGGAGGGGGAAACAACGTTCAAGGGAGGATTTTTTGGGGATTCTGGGGATCAGCCCTTGCTCAGGCACCTGCAAAGGGACTGAGATAACCAAAGCAGCTGCCAAGGCTTGAAGCTCAGCCCCTGTTTGGGTCAGTGGGGTGCAGGGGCTGGGCCTTTCCTCACAGGCTCCCAGGTCAGAGAGGTTCCTGCCCTTTGGGAAGGAGAAAATCAAGCCAAGCTGTGCAATCCTGGTTCATCCCTAATTTGTGCATCCAGCACAGGAGATGACTTCAGCTCTCACTCCTCTGGCACATCAGCCCGTCACAGATTCCCCTCCTCCGCTTCCTCACTGGGTGGGTTTTGCTGGTGTTCCCAGGAGTTTTGCCAATTAGCACCCAGTGAAAACCTGTCCTGTGGCACCCAGGCCTTGCTCATCACCTCTCCCCGGGATGAGGGTTAAACTCCAACAGGGAGATGTGAGCCGGGCATTGGAAAATGTCCTGGTGGCAAGAACAGACACAAAACTGGTTGTTGTTCCCAAAATTGGTTGGTTGGGCAGGATGAATTCTCCTGCAGGCTGATTCTGAGGTTTCTCAGGCCAAGGAACAGAGGATCCATTGGTTTGAAAACATTCCCTGTTTTCCTCCCTGGCAAAGCTCCTTTGGGCACCTGACCATGGCTCTGCTCCCTGCCCTGCACGGCTGGGCACTGGATCCAGGCTCCAGCACCTTCCCCTCCTCTTCCAGATTGGATCCACTCCCCGTGCTCCAAAATCAGCTCCTTCCCTTGATGCCTTGGGAAGG
Organism: Cyanoderma ruficeps; assembly: GCA_008694505.1. NCBI lineage: Eukaryota > Metazoa > Chordata > Aves > Passeriformes > Timaliidae > Cyanoderma > Cyanoderma ruficeps. The sequence continues at coordinate 8,491,722 of VZDJ01000051.1, forward strand.
CTGACCTGGAACAGACTGGACAGGGCTGGAGAATAAAGTAGTGATTTATTAAAAGGCCTTTAGGAGACACCTTGGGCAGGACAGGGCCTGGACAGGGCTACACCCTGTGGGCCCAAAATGGTCACAGAATGGTCACAGAATGGCTGACTGGTCAGGAGATCTCATATTTTTATAAGTTTTGGTCCATTTGCATATTGGGGTTTAATTGTCCCATTCCAGCTCCAGACTGTGAGGTCCCATCCTTCTTGTTCCTCCCTCCAGCCACCCTTGTTTGTGCCTTTGGGCTGAAAGTTGTCCTTGGTGTGCAGCAGGAGAAGGATTTGTTTTGTGTCCCTGCTGTGTGCAGAGCTGAGTGACACTGACTGTGAGCTCAGAGCTGCAGCCCTGGGCAGAACAGAACCTGAACAATATGAAAGCTCAAACTTAAGGCATCACCCTCCTGTCCCTGAAGGCAGCAGGATCGTGGGGTCACTCCTGTCCCTGCCAGGACTGTGCCAGGGTCCCCTCCTTTCCCCGCCCATCTGGTTTAGCCAGAATTATAAAAATTCACAATAAACCTCTAGACTGGCACCTTCATTTTGCAGCGTTAGATGGTGGCATTGAGAAACAACTGAATTTGTCACTCATTGAATAAATTCCTGTTCCCCATCCATCATAAAATTAAGGTCAAACCCATTAAAAACTTCTTTTCTTCCTGAACACAGAGTAAAAAATTGGCAGGGGAAGGTCATGGTGTCAAATTAAATCTTCTCACAGAGATTAAACTTTTTTTTTCCTTTTTTAATCAAAAGGTATCTAAATTTAACACGGGAGCCTCATTTTGAAATGTAACATTGAAACAGTCCATACTGAAAAATGCTGAAATGCAGCACTCTGGGCTTTAAAAAAAAATAAAACAGAAAATCAATGCAGAATTTGACAGATTGTTTTGGCTGTCCTCATTTTGAAATTTCCATGGATAAGCTGTTGATAAAAATATCTTGTCCAGTTCTCATTAGCACCATCACCATCAGCCAGGGGCCACCGCTACGGTTCTTGGGCTTGGAATAAATATAAGAGTGAAATAACCCCTAATGCAAAAACCTTTCCTGTCTCCTTGCCAGGATGTCACAGTTTCCATAACTGTCCATCATTTTATGCATTCCCAGAGGAAGAGAAAAGCAGCAAAGCAAAGAGAGGAACAGTTCTCCAGATGTGATGAAGACACAAAGAAGGACACACACCCCGAGGCTTCTCCTCTTTCGCCCACAGAGGGAGGAGCAGGACGAGAGCAGAGCCCTGGGCAGGTGCTCACAACACCCAGTGTGATGCTCACTCTTTGAATTTAATCAGCCTCATGTCGCTTAATTTAAGTAAATTTAGATAAATCTCAACTAAATTAGTGGAATCCAAGCAAGCCATAGAAACAGGGCATGGGGAGTTAACTGCTGAAAAATTGACGTCTGGAGGCACTCAGAGTTCATAAACTCAGATATTTACCCCTGTAAGGGTGGCTGTGGGGGCTGCTTAATGAACTGGACCAATTAAAACAAATTCACACTCAAGAGGGATGTGCCAAGGCACATCATGAGAAGGCAGCACCTGAGAGAAACCCCTCTGGATGGGCAGGAAACCTGGGGGTCACCCCCAGGGACAGCCAGGAGATTCTCCTTGCCAAAGCAAAGCTCTCCAGCTCCATCCTCTCTCTAAACTGATTGACCTGGGCACAAATTAACACACGGGGCTCTTATTGCCCTCTTTGTAATGGTGCTGGCTCCAGGCTGGAGGGAGATGAAGGGACTCAGCTCAGCCCTGTGCCAGTCCCAAAAGTCCCTCACGGTTCTTCCAGGATGTCGCCAACCCCTCCTGCAGCAACAGGAGCCCTCCAACTTCTGCATCTGCTCAGCCTCCTGTCAGAGGCTGATCTCACATCAAAGGCTGATCCTTATCTCCAGCACATCTGGGAACTGATGGGCCAACAGCCAGCTTGGATTTCTGCCAGGGAAAGTGCTGAGGATGCCTGGGACTGAAAGAGGAGAATCTCAGGCAGTGCTGGAGGTATTTCCTTTCATTCCTCAAATGCCAAATGGGCCCATCCCATCCACACTGCAGGCTGCCGAGGAGATGTGTGCGGACACGAGGGAGCTGTTCAAGTGAAAGATTCCTGAATTTTCACTCTCTGCAAACACGCCAGGCATCTTCCCGTGCAGGGACGTGCCAAGGGAAGGAAACCCCCAGTGCTCCTTGCCAACCATTCACGGCAAAGTGTTTCCCTGAATGACCTTTGGGCAATTTACCTTTCGATTTCGTATTTGTTTTTAATGGAAATTAAATAAGTCATGTCATAAAGGAGAATAACCTCAGCTAATTGGCATGTAATGCTGGGAGAGTAAATCCGTGTTCTGCATGACTAAAACATCCATATCTTACTAGAAACAGAATCTCTTTAGTCTTGCCAAGCCTAACAATATCTTCCCAGAGAGGTGGGCACACACCCACATCAAAAACTCTTTTGTTAAAAAGAATAAATCCAGCTCAGCTGTTCCATTCCCTGGTGGGAAAAAAAAAAACCTTTTCTGCTTAAACAAACAAACCAGTATGGTTTGCAGTGCATTTCAAACAGTAAAAGTGTAAAAGGAAGCCAGAATTTGGGGTGCAAAGCCCAGCCTGTGGACACAGAACACCTGAAATGCTGACTCAAGTGAGACTCACCCTGGGAAAATCTGCTTCACACCTGGGTTTTGCTCAGGCTGACAAAGCCAGGCGCTTAAAAGTGAAAGAATTGGCTCTCCCACTCATTTCTGTGGGTGAGAAGGGAAGGCAGAGCTGGTGCCCGTTCCCCGCAGTGGCTCTGGGGGCTCTGCTCCAGCAGCTGCTGCCGTGTGAACGCTGCCACAGCTGCTCCCTCCTCACCACAGGGCAAAATCCTCCGTGCAAAGAGCTCCCCTCACCCCGCCGAGCCTCGCTGGATTTCCTGCTCCCCTCATCCCGCTGGAGTGAGGAGCTGCTGGGATGGCCCGGGGAAAACAGCTCTGCTGGAGCAGCAGCCTGGAGGGAGAAGTGGAGAGGAAACAGCTGCAGAAAGAGAGGTGAGATGCCAAAGGGGTGATTACAGAACAGAGAGCCAGTCCTGAAGGGCTCCCTGTGCCTGCACAGCTCCAGGGGACACTGGGGGGACACTGCAGTGCCATCCCTGTCCCCGTTTCACAGGTGGGTTTGTGGAAGTTTAACTCCTGCCACTGTCTGAGGGTGAAAACACCTTTGGAAGGAATGCACCTGTGCAGAACCAGAGTGAGACCCAAGCAGTGGAACACTTCCACTGCTCAGAGAGCTGTGCACCCACTGCCTGCCAGAACCAGCCAGGGCAGATGGGCAAAGTGCTGAAATCAGGTTTAATTTTCTCTGTGGGGTTGATAACTCACCTGCAGACCCGTCTAGAGTTTGTGCTTTGCGTGGTGTGGATGGCTGTGTGAGCAAAAGCTTTTTCTCCCTGAAGAAATGTCTGAAGCACATCAGAAAAATGCTCTGAAACAGTTCCTTGTGCTAACATTTGTAAAGCACTTCCAACCCACAGGAGCTGCCAGAATCCATAGATCCCACCACAGGAAATGAGTGTTGCCCTCTGGGAGAGTTTGTGCAGTTCAGGATTATTCCAGGTTGTTACTGGGTATGAAGAGGAGGCTGGTGTGCCCCCCCCAAAAAATTCACTTTGTGTTATTCTCTGTGGAAAAGTGCATTTTAAACAAATTTCCCCCCACCTTCCTGTTCTGCAGCTTGGGCATAGCCAAGTGGGAGTTCTCCAGTGCCGTTTGAGGGGTTCTCTTTCCTTCAGAAGAAAACTGGAAGATGTATTTTCCTTATACTCTAGAGAGACAGAGCCCCCAGCAAGCAGAAACAGTGAGACAGAAATAATTAAGCTTTGAGATTTGTTAGGATGGGATTTATTTCCTTGCATCCTGCTCCATGGTGATGCCTTTTTGGGGCTACCTAAAAACAGAGGCCAGACAAGATTAAGGGAATAAAGAGCAGGTGTGTTTATGGAAGGGCTTCAGGTACATTTTGGGCAGAAAAAGCCCCCCAGGAGCTGCACCCAAAATGGGCAATGGTCATGGGTTTTCACACTTTTATCAGTTTGGTCCATTTGCAGATTGGGGGTTCATCTTCCAATTCCAGCTTCAGCTAATGAAGTCATTTACCCCCAGTTTGCTGCCCCCAACTCACTTTAGTTCCCATCTCTCAGGCCTGAGGCAGTGAGGTGTCCTTGATCCCCAGGCCTGGAGAGGAATTGTTGTGTCTGCCCAAAATGGGGAAGCAGCAGCTCCCGCTGTGTGTGGAGTTTAGAGTTCTACACTAAAGAACTGCAGGGTTACAAATATATGAAATACATAAAAGCTAAAATCCTCAGGCATCAGTGGCATCACCTGGACCATCACAGCAAAAGCAGCAGTGGCTGGGGGGAAGCTCACTGAGGTACAAACTGAGGTGCAAACTCCCAGACTGCAAAGGCCCACAGCAGCCTCCTGGCTCTCTCCAAAACTCCAACAATTCCAAACAACCTCCCAGTGACATTTCACCACCCACAGCCTCGGGACAGCTCTGCTCCCAAACTAAACCTTGCCTCAGGGATATTTGCACCGTCACTTGGATGAGGAGAGTTCTGAGTCAAGTGATCAGTGGGTGCATCTTGTAATGGAAAGGGCATTTCTCTCACTGAGAGATTTTCCTGGCTCTGACGTAACTGGGAAGATGATTTCTCAGTGTGTCAGCTTTACTGTCAAGCCACAGCTCTGTGCTAACCGTGAAGGCTCCAGTTTGCTGTGCCCACAGCAGGTTCTTACAGCTGCCATTTCACACCCTGGGAGCCAACACCCTCCCAAGCCCAGGCTGTCCCTGCATCTCCATCAGGGATGGTGCAGCCAAGGGATGGAGGAACAGCAGGGAACTGGTTCTTTTCATTCCAGCCACCTCCATCCCAAACCCTCAGCCCTCCATCTCCGTTTGCTGTGGCTAAAGGCTGGCAGAGGCGATGGGAAGTGATGAGGAGGCGCAAAGCTCTGAGCACTTTGCGTGTTTACCTGAGCACCAGAACCTTCTGGAGTTTGCAAAAACCAGGCCGGAAATTGCTCAATGACAAAATGTCTATTCTTTCTCCTTTCCAGTCAGGCTAAAAATAAAATAAAACCCTTGTGCCAGGCTCATTTCTGCTGCAACCACACTTGTCTCAGTGGAGTTAATGGGGGTGAGGATGGGCCTTTACCATGTTGTTTTTCAGCAGTGCAACTTCCAGTCACAGCCAGAGCAGGGAAACGGAAACCAGTGGTGGGTGAGGCAGCCCAGCACTGCTCCCCTGGGCTCCTCACCACCAGCAGCTCCCCAAAATCCACCTCACCTTCTCCTGCTCAGCACCAACAAGGTGTCTGCAGGCAGGTTTTAGCTGCAGGGAACCGGGGCAAGACCCAGCTGAAACACACTCCTGTAAAGTCCAGCCTTTGTGTTTAGCCAGGGGCTGGGTGCACCTTAAGATTCGCCTTGCTCTTCCCAATCTTTCCTTATAGCCTTGCTCTTTCCAATCTTTTACAAAATTGGCATCTAATTGTGGGTTTGTTTGCCTGCAGATGATGCCTTTCTCCTGCCAGTCCCGTGAAGAGTGGGGAAGAAATTTTGTTATTTCACCAAGGGTGAGAAGGAGCATTGATCAGCCTGATGGCCAAATGGGCTGTGCTTCCATCCCATCAGGGTTAGAGCTGCAGGTGTGACAGAGTCAGTGAATTCCTGACCATCCCAGTGAGGTGTAAGGAGACAGGAGTGTGGGATGCAGCCAAGACACCAGGCTGGACATTCTTTTTCCAGGTATTTCCCCATTCCAGTACAGGGAGTTCCCACACAGGGGGATTTTTCTGCACCTGAATGCCCATCCCAGCATCACCCCCAGCTGAGCTCAGGGGAGGGACAAAGCCCACAGCATTTGGGGACATTTTGCTGTAGCAAGTCACAGAATGACAGAATATCCTGAGCTGGGAGGGACCCACAGGATGACCCAGCCCAGCCCCTGTCCCTGCCCAGACCCCCCAACAATCCCCCCCTGGCCATCCCTGGCAGCGCTGTCCAAAGGCTCCTGGAGCTCTGGCAGCCTCGGGGCCGTGCCCATTCCCTGGGGAGCCTGGGCAGTGCCTCCCCTCACATCCTGTCACTTGTCAGTGTCACAGACCCATGTCTGTCCCTCTGTTCCCCTCACAAGGAAGTTGTAGATTCACAGAGAACTCTGGGAAAGAGACATTAACCCTGCCTGTCCTGAGCTCTGCTGGGAACAGGAGCTGAGCAGCACAGGCAGGGCTGGCTGTCCCACACAGCAGCTGAGGACGTTGCAGAAGCCACAGGATGACCTGAGGTGCCCCCTGTGTTGTGCTGAGAGGTGGCTGCATCACTGGTGCCAGGGGAGAAGGGAACAGGGCCCAGCTCAGGGGTTTAGAAACCAGCAAGCCCCCAGTGCCTTTGAGGACCTGTTTGTGTGTGGCCCTGAGCCAGGACGTGGATCTTCCTTTGGAGCACCCTGTGAACTTCCCGTCTCTCCTCCCGCTGCCTCCCGCCCTTCAAGGATGTGTCTGCACATCTAAGGGATGCCAGAGGGCTACACTCAAACACAAAACCTGGCAGAGTCACCTCAAAACAGACCTTTTGGAGCCCCTGTGCTCATGCTGCACACAGGAGAAGCTGCTCCCCAGGTAAAGTCACACTCCAGCATCATTTGACATCCACAGCTTCCTCCACAGCCACTGCCCCGCCCACAGAGACATCTCTGAGCACTGCAGGACAGAAACCTGTCCCTGCACAGCACCACTCCAGCCTGCTCTGAACACAAACCCCTCACCTCCTGCCAGGGGAGGGATGGGTTCAGCCAAGAGAAGGTTTGGGTTTCCCTTTTCCACCTGCTCCAGACCAGCCTTCATCTGCCCAGGCCCAGCTGAGGGGGGTGGCTCAGGCAGCCACTGATGGATCTGGCTGCATTCCTGGAGGTTCCATGCTGAGCCATTCCCATGGAAATGTCTACCATGAGCAAAAGGAATCAGCTGTGGCCAGTCTCTAACACAGAGGAGCCCATTGCTGTTAATAACTCAGGCTAAATCTCACCTGGCTTGGAGCAGGCAGCCGCCTTCCTTCTGCTTGAAAAATAAGGTGAAACCACCAAAAGTCTAATGCTGGAGCTCAGAGCTTCAGCCAAGAGGTTTAATGGTTATTCTGGTCCCACAGCCAAGCTCAGAAAGCAGAGCAGCACCTGAGGTTGCCCTGGTGTCTGGCTTGGGTGTGGGCTGGCTGCTGCAAGTGCAGATCAAACAGGAGGGATGTGGATTTTCACTCTCTAACGAGCCTTTCAGTGAGAGGATATTGCTCTGCTCGGTGTGACAGGAGGATGAGAACTGAGGCAATGAGGTGACAGGTGAATTCCTTGTGCTGAACAGGAACAAGGCTCCGTGGGCTGTGCTGTCACAGGCTGGAAGGAGATAAGGCTCAGCTCCCACTGCAGAGATTTCATGAGGATTGATCACTTAAAACCCTTGCAGTGTCTCCAACAGTAATTATATTTCATACCTCTGATGACTAAAAAAGATTCTCCCATATCTTACGGTGTGTGTGACAGGGAGAACGTGGAGCTGAGCATTCCCTTGGGACAGGATGTGCAGCCCACTGGGAGAGAAAAGAGTGGATAAGGTTAGATTGACATGCAGATCCTGAATTTTCTCCAACCTTTGCTCATCTTTCTAAACAGTTTTGAGCCAGGGATAGAAAAAAATTTTAAAAGCTCAAGGACACTTCATTGATGCATCCAAAACAACAGAGTTGTGACCTTGAGTTTCTGGCCCTGACTCCTCTTGCTCAGTTACCGCAAATGACTTCAGCAACCACCTCTTAAATCACCTCAGAAAACGCATGGAAATATTAAGCAACAACAACAACAACAACAAAAAAGTCCACCCCATCTTTCCATTCAGTCAGACACACATTTACCGACATCTTCGGCGCTGAAACAAAAGCACAGAACAATGGCTTAAAGCGTCACCCGCAGCTCTGCGGTCCCGGGAAAAGTCCCCGGCTCCTGCCCGCCTCTCTCGGTTACAAGTTCACCGAGAACAGGTACAGGGGACAAAGCTCGATCAGGAAACAAAATATTGGGTGGAAGGGAAATTCAAACAAGGCCCGATGGTTGTGCTGAGGTCGGGAGCGCTTCCCAGCACCCCACTCCGGTGTGACCTTCACCCCAACCACATGAGAAAGGGCTTTTCACAGCCCCGGGCCGAAATGACTGACTGCTGACTCAGGCAGCAGCCGCTGGCATAATTACTCACTTTGTCCCTCCTGCTGGTTTCTCTGCTCTCCTTCTCTCTGCCAGGCACTGGGAGGCACCTCTGGGTCTGAACCTTCATCACCAGAGTGCTGCTGCTGCCAAAGGGGACAGCAGTCAGAGGGGACTGAGCCCAAAACTCTGCAGGACAATCAAACTGCTCTGTGTTGGCTCATGCGGGGGTTTTGTAAGGATGTTTGGTTTTCCTGCTTGTCCTTAACAACTCTTAGCGTTTATCCTTCCCCAAAAATCTGCCTGGTCAGAGAGATACCCACAGGCCCTGCAATAACTGCCAGTAAATTTGTCTCTTCTGCACCTCTGTGCCATGTGAGTCCCTCTGGCATGGGGAAGGGATGCCAGGGCTTGGGAGGTGGGGAATGGGCTGGAAGAGCAGAAATGAGCCTTTTGTCAGACATCCCAGCCCCTCCTTGGCACTGACCCCAAACTACTTCGTGCACCTTGCCTGGGACCCAGCAGGACACTGTGGGGAGACTCCCCTGTGTCGCTAGAGGACACAAAAGAACTACACTCACTTGTCAAGTTGAGAATTGAGAAGAGAGAGTTTATTAAGATTTGGGGTTTAAATAGGGTTTGTTCAGGGATTGGGGGACGAGAATAACACCTTTCTGACCCCGGTGGTCAACTTAGAAGTCCATCAATTTGTCCTTCCCCCTGGGAGGAATGTGTTATTTACAAAAAATCAGTCTTTGTTTTTGTTACAAGCCTGAGAAAGCTCCAGTAGTAATGTGACAACATCAGAAGGCTGAAAAATCAGGGCAACACCCCTGGCACAGTCTGAGTGAGCTGCCAGCTGTTGAGCACATCTGGGGTCTTGATGGACGTTCCTCTCACACCACTGCGAGCCCCAGGGCTCCTCCTGCTTGACAGGGACAAAGGAGCCTGCTGTCACCCAGGACCTCTCCAGTGCTGTCCTTGCTCTGGGATACTCAGGGCTCTGCTGGCCCTGACACCTCCCTTCCCACTGCTCAATTCCCAGCAGGCCCCTTTTATCCAGGCAGGTGGGCAGTGGCTTCCAATCAACCAGCCAAGCCTTCATTAAATTAATTATCCCTTCCAAACCATCAGGCCCAAACCTTCTCTTTGGGTTCTTGTTTTCCCTCCTGTCACTGCTGTGCCATGCCTGACCCTCCTGCTGGAGGGGTTTCAGAGGCTGAAAAGCATTTTTGAAGATGCATCCAAAGGGTTGTGCTCCCACAGGTGCCCCATGGTAACCTCTTGGCAAGATTGTGCACAGAGCCATAATTAATTCATGCTGCCTCTGAGCCAGCTCTGCCGTCCTGCAGCCCAGAATTTTCATCTCACTCAACTTTTAAGCTCTTAAAGGAATTGTCTGAGTTCAGTGCTGAGCCCAGCAGAGACATGGTGTCTCCCAAAGCAGCATCTCTGGGGGATCACATCCCCTGAGGAGCTCTGCAGACCCCTCCCCGCCAGCCCTGCACCGTCCCCTGCCTGCACAGGGATGTCTGGAGGAGGCTCCTGCCCCACCCCTGGGCAGGCTGGGGAATTCATCCCCCACTGGGGCAAATTCCCATTTCCCTGTGTGTATTTCAGCCCCACCCCTGGTCCCTGTCACCCTCCTCTGGCACCAATATCCCAACACATCCCACCAGCCTGCACCAAACAGATCAAGCCTGCCTCGAATCTTGACTTCCCCCAAGCATCTTTCATCATCCCAGGGAGGAACCTGCACCAAATCTGCCCCCTCAAACCCCACAGCAGCCACAGAAACCTTGTGTCTCTTCCCTTTTTTCCACACAGCCAGGCAGTATTGCAAGCAGAAGGGCTGATCAGGACAACCCTGCCAGTTTGCCTCATCACCCACAAGATTTTCCTAATTTTGCCAAGATTTGGAACCACCCCAAGAGACTTGATAGACTTTTTTTGTTTGGCTGTGAGTGCTGGCTCAGACTCCACTCCCCCACCTTTGACACGAGCCAGAGGTGTCTGGATGTTTGCACAGGAGGCACCAACAAATCTGTAATTTCAGATATAAATCACTCCTGGGTGTTCTGGTACCTGACAGCGGCAGCTCCATCCATCAGCAGATCAGTTATGCTAATCACATTCCTAAATAACTCACCTGTTGGTATAATGAGATCAAGGTGTGAATGAGATTTGTCTGACACTGTCCTGAGGGGCAGGATGGTTCATCCAGCATGAACTCGAGTAGAGTTCCTAACCCTGATGTTTAACCTGATAATTCCACCCAAGAAAACTTGCTCACCCATTCACCTTTATTGTTCTGCATCCGTTGTAAGTTTTGAGAATACGAAACTTCACGTCTGCCCTTCCTACTTTGGGTTTTTCCCCATCCCCAGGTGCTGCCATACCAAGCAGAGCCCACCCAAACACCCAGAAATGACTGGAAAGCTGCTGTTGAAAGGCAGAGATGCTCAAAAATCCTGCAGCTCACAGTGGGCCGGGGTGAGCTCCTGCTTTCATCACCAACTTCCCCTGTGAGCACAAACCACGTCTGGCTCCCTGTGCCCTGGCTTTGCCCACAGCTGGGAGGAGGTGGTGACGTGTGTTTGTCACTTTGGGTGATTCACATGTGGTGAGTCCTCTCAGGACAGGGACCTCTTGTTGCTGACAGGGCACAGGGGCTCATCCAGGCCTGCCTGGGGTGGGAGCAGGGCTGCCCATGGTCCCCACAGCTCCCTGGGGTTGTCACCAGCACCGGGGAACAAGGTTGCTGTCCTGTCTCCTGTTAGTCTGAAGGGCTCAGGGCGTGGAAATGGGAATGTGATCAGCCCAAGCAGCCCCATCAGGGTCATCTCCTGAAGGCCTGGAGACATGGCAGGCCCTGCAGGCCAAATGCTTGGAGTCCATCCCAGCAGTTGTAGCTAACAAAAAGACCTCCTCCTCTTGTATTACACTTTTTGGGGGGTTGGAAATGACCTTAAAAACCACCTCACGCCACCCCCTGCCCTGGGCAGGGACACCTTCCACTACACCAGGTTGCTCAGACCTGGCCTTGGACACTTCCAGGGATGGGGCACTCCACGATTTTAAGATGATTCCACGATTTTGTGCAAACCCAGCTCCTGCAGACCAGCCCTGGAGGTCAGTGCAGGGAAGGGCTTTTCCCTTCTCCAGCCTGGGGCCGGAGCAGCTTTCTCAGCACATCCTGCCCGTGTGACAGCGCAGGGCACGGCTGTGTCAGCTGCTCCCCACGTGCTGATAAGGCTGTCACAGATCCCTCCGGGCTGCACACACCCAGGGATGCCCTTATCACTCACTCATTTCCTACTGATAAGGAGCTGTAACACAGATAAACCCGGCCTGCACTGAAGGCCCACGTGTGTCACCGAGTGTGTGGCAGCTCTGTTGGAGCAGTGGCAGCTCTTTCACAGAACGTGTCTGAGTCACCCAGAGCACCCAGGGACACAAATTCCTCCAGTCATCCACCCCTCAGAGGGATAAAAACCCTTCAGGAGGATGGGTTTGCTCTTGGTGTGTGAGAGATTAGTGTCTGGTGTGTGATGGAGCTGCTGATACAGAGCAGAGCATGGGAAATCCTCAGCTGGAAGGGACTGAAGGGATCACCCAGCCCCCATCCCTGCACAGACCCCCCAACAATCCCCCCTGGCCATCCCTGGCAGCGCTGTCCAAAGGCTCCTGGAGCTCTGGCAGCCTCGGGGCCGTGCCCATTCCCTGGGGAGCCTGGGCAGTGCCCAGCACCCTCTGGGGGAAGAACCTTTCCCTGCTCTGCAGCCTCAGCCTGCCCTGGCCCAGCTCCAGCCCTTCCCTGGCTCCTGGCCCTGTCCCAGAGCAGAGATGGGAGCTGCCCCTCAGGAGGAGCTGCAGCCCCCGGGGAGCTCTGCCCTCAGTCTGCTCCAGCTGGACAGTCCCAGCGCCCTCAGCTGCTCCTCACGGGCCCCTCCAGACCCTTCCCCATCCCCGTGTCCCTGCTCTGGACACTCTCTCACACCTTCAGATCTTTATTGGTGCCCAAAACTCTCCCAGCACTGGAGGTGAGGCTGCCCCAGCCCAGAGCAGAGCAGGACAATCCCTCCCTGGCCTGACCAGTGATGCTGTCCCTGATGTCCCCAGGACAGGGATGTCCCTCCTGGCTCCAAGGCACTGCTGACTCACACCCAGCTGGCCAATGACCAGGACCCCGAGGTCCCTTTCCAAGCTGCTGCTCCATGTTTTGCCTTCAGCCCTTTCCCCTGGCTCCTGTTAAACTGGGAATTCCCACTAAAGATCAAGAGGTGTACAAAACCGGGCTGGTTTGCTTTTCCACCCCGTAAATAACCCTCATTTCCCAGACTGCCAAGTGGAAGCAGCTGTTTGAGCAGCAAGGTGCTTATCTGGAAACGTAAAGCTCTTGAATGAGCTGTTCCAGATCCGGTAACCCGGGCTATTTTTAATTCTCTTGTTTTATTCAACACAGCTGAATTTCCACGGCAGCCCAGTGCTGGGTGTGGGATATAAATAGAAATGAATCCTGGTCTGGTCACAGTTATCTGCCTGCAGCCCTCGCCCCTGGCAGCCGGACAAAGGGGGAAGGACCTGGACGTCACCGGGAACGTGAGCCCTGCTGACAAAACAACTGAGATGAGGTCACCTCTTTATAAGGAAAAAAAATGTCTTACCCAGGACAAAAAGAGGCCTGAAAGGGAAGAGAAGGATGGTGCTTACAGCAAAGTCTGCTCTGTTGCTGCTCCAAGCTTCTTTGGTTCCCAGTATCCCACTGAGAGGGAATGGGCACCTCTGGGTGCTAAAATGGGGTGAATTCCCTGGTCAGGGATACACAGGGAAAAGGATGGTGGGAGGAAATAAAATCCCAAAGCTAGTGCCAATCATAAAGAAGAAAATATACAATATTTTATTTATTACATAAATATATGACATGTAATTCTATACAAATGTAATCCTAGAATCCTGCTCCAAGGAACATTGTGGAGCTAAATTACAGACTCACAGGTTTAGGTTGGAAGGAACATTAAATCCCATCCCACCCCTGCCATGGGAAGGGACATCTCCCACTGTCCCAGGCTGCTCCAACCCCAATGTCCAGCCTGGCCTTGGGCACTGCCAGGGATCCAGGGGCAGCCACAGCTGCTCTGGGCACCCTGTGCCAGGGCCTGCCCACCCTGCCAGGGAACAATTCCTGCCCCATCTCCCATCCAGCCCTGCCCTCTGGCAGTGGGAAGCCATTCCCTGTGTCCTGTCCCTCCATCCCTTGTCCCCAGCCCCTCTCCAGCTCTCCTGGAGCCCCTTTAGGCCCTGGCAGGGCTCTGAGCTCTCCCTGGAGCCTTCTCCTCTCCAGGTGAGCACCCCCAGCTCTCCCAGCCCTTCCTCACAATATATTTTATATAATACATACATAAATATCAGACCAATGGCTACAAGAGAATCACCAGATTCCAGCTTTTCCCCAAAAGGCCTGGCAATTCCCACAACAGAGGCTGCTCAGAGGATTTATTTCCCTTTTCCCAACCAAAGTAAACAAAGGTGCTGCCAGCTGGCAACCGAGGAAAAATCTGCCCAGGCATCCAGCCAGCAGCACCCTCCAAACCAGCCGCACATCTGGGAAGCCTCCACACCTCAGAGCCCTCCCTGCCAGCTGCCAGCACATCTGTCCCAACCCTCCACGGCCCCAGACCTTCCCCAGAGCTCCCCCTGCCCCAGAAAGGGCCTTTGGGGTGGGTTTGTGGCCAAGAGCAGCTCCTGGGTCACCCCCTCTCGCTCTGTCGGGTTTCGGGGTCTGGGCCATGGCCGTGGCTCTGATCCCCGCCGGAGGAATGGATTGTCCACAGCTGGGTTGGTTTCACTCCTTCTGGGTAAATTACTTGAGCCTCTCCCTGCTCCTTCTTTGACCTGGCATCTCCCAGCCCAGCACAATCTGCTTTAGGGAAGGGGCTGCACAGGGAATTCTGGTGAAAAACAGTTGATAATAAATCAGGAGTAGTTAATAATAAATCATAATAAAGCTAATAGTTTAAAATAGTTTAAAAAGGGGGATCTTTGCCTTAAAGGCTTTGTGGGGGGATACAGAGCCCTAAAACACAGGAAGGGCTCCAGGTAAGGGAAAGCCTGGGATAAATCCCAGCTCATCCCAACCTCTGTAGCCACAGGACTCTGAGTTCTTCAGCAGCAGCAGCAGCAGCTTTTTGCCACAGTAATTTGTAACATGGATTTTCCACGTTCTCCCGGAGCTCCTGCTGCAGTGCCAATGGATGTGACATCGCAGAGCTGCTGGAATGGATTAGGGACAGAGTTTTTGCCAACAGAAATATGGATGGATGCTAATTTATAACCCCCCTTTTTCTCACAGCCTATCAGAGGAAATGAATTCCAAACCATTCTCCAGGAAAATAACAGATCTGGCAAAATCCATCAGGACAACGTTTAATCTCCCTGGTACTTTGTCATTTTTTTTACCCCATTTCTCAAAAAAAATTTTTTTTTTGTAGGGTTCTTACAAAAGAAGAATAAGAACAACAGTGTACAGTGGCCAAGGGGAAACTGGAGCTGGCTGGGGTTGTTTCTAAGAGGCAATTATAGTAATGGGTTTGAGCATCCAGGGTGATCAGATGAGACCATAATTCTTAACAGGTGAATATTCAATAATCCAGAGTCAGGAAGGAGATGATTAATTGTCTTTTTAGAGGATTTTTTAAATTTAGATTTATACCGAGGAGGAAATAACATTTGCCTGGAATCGATGCATTGTTGTTTCTGAGTTAGAAAACTGAAATTAACAATTTTTGAGATCTCTCTTTAGAAAGAAAATCGTAACAGCTCAAGCCCCTCAGCCACTGAACTCCCAGCTGAGTCCTCTTCCCATCTCCCACCCAAATCCTGCCCAAATCATTATCCATGGCAACACCCGGGGCGTGGGGAGGCTGGCAGGGCTGCACAGGGAGCAGAAGCAGCACCCCAGAACCCCCAAAATCCTGGTGTTTGGGGTCCCACGGCAGGCTGGGTGTCACAGGGCAGTGCCACACGCCCTGGAGTGAGCTGGGAGAACTGTGCTGTGGGATCATCCCATCCCATCCCANCCCATCCCATCCCATCCCATCCCTCCCAGGGCTGCTTTAATTCAAATATCAGGTCAATGGCTACAAGAGAATCACCAAATTCCAGCTTTTCCCCAAAAGGCCTGGCTGTTCCCACAACAGGGGCTGCTCAGAGGATTTGTTTCCCTTTTCCCAACCCAGAACAAACAAAGATGCTGCCAGCTGGCAACCGAGGAAAAATCTGCCCAGGGATCCAGGCAGCAGCACCCTCCAAACCAGCTGCACATCTGGGGCACACACAGCACAAAGGGCGGCCCCTGAAATGGGGGGAAAATGCCTGGGCTGAGCAGGAGGTGGAAAAATGAGGAAAGAAGAGCACAGGAGAGCAGAGCCTGGAGCAGAGCTGGTGCCTCCTGCCCTACCCCGGGCACCCGACTTGTTCCTGCTTGGGAAAAGTCCCAGACAATTCGTCACATCCTTCACACCTGGCCTGCCTCCCGGGGAAGAGTGCGGGCTGACAGGGAGGGATGGATCCCCAGGAGGCTCCAGGGGGGTGGCTGGATGGCCCCAGGGCTCCTGCACTGATTTGTGCATGGCCAGCTGCCCAGGGCACACAGCACACCTCGCCTGTCCCTTCCAGGAGTGACTCCCACCCCACATTCCCTCGTAGCAAAGCATCTGTATCACAGGCCACTCTGACACCAGCCAAACTGCGAGTTATCTCAGCAAACCACCTGCAGCTTTGTCGTTAGAGCTCTCAGGAATTCATCAAGGTTACTGTGAAAACAACAGGATCAAAAATAAGAGCAGAGAGCCTGAGAAACTGTCTGCAAAAAATGTAAACCCTGGACAGGGGAAGCACAAGGTGAGGATGGACACTGAGCAGTGGGATGTCCTGCAGGATGTGTGCCTGCCTCATGGAGAAGCAGCTGGGCCAACCCAGAGGTGTGCCCACGTGGACAGCAGACCCAGAATCCAGACCTGCCATGCAATGGAAACAATAAACAGCTTCTGTGGGAATCGTACTGGTTCTGTTACTCAGTGGCCCATTTCCCCCTGCATTCCCTGCCTCCGGAGTCCCCTTCCACCTCAGACTCCTCTGGGATTCTGTGACCTTCCCCTCCCTGTGCTGAGGCTGATGAAATCAGTTTGCCTCGGAGGGGAGCTCAGGCCTTTGTTTGGGATTTTCCAAGCTTCGAGTCCCACTGCAAACCTGCCGGGTGGTTCTGGAGCCCCACGCTGAGATTTCAGCACGGCAGAAGATTTGGCTGGCTGGGCTCTTTGCAAAGGCATCAATTTCACCCTCTAACAGGCACAGCAAACTTGATTTCAGGCCCACTTACGATGCTGTAAATCCAGGCTAACCATATTAAACCCAGGGCAGCTGATGCCAGAGACTGAAAACCAGCACGAGTTAAAGTCCCCTCAGGTGTGCAGCCAACAGCCTGGCCTGAGGCCACCCTGGGCTGCTTTGTAAAGCAGCCCAGAGAAATTTCCCCATAAATGTTCCATTAATATTAACAGCCAAATCCCTGGCCTGCCTTAAAACCCTCAGCCCCACCTAAGTTAGCAGCAAGAGTTTGGATTTAATTTGCTCCCAAGGCTGACAGGCCACAGCAGCAGTGGCTGCAGGCTGATGTAGTTCCCCTGGAGTTAATCACATTTATTTCTGTCTCTAACGGGGGTATAAATGCTGCCCTGGATGAGGATCAACCTTTTGCTCCATCCCTTTTCAAGGCACAGGAGAAAATCTGAATGGAAACCACCAAGTCCTACGACTTCTCCTTCAATTTTTCACCTAAATTTCACCCAGTGAAAAATTCCCCAGGAGTACGAAACCTAGTGGGTTATCTTGTCCTTCAAGAGATGATTTTTGAGGCTCTCTAGAAATGTCCCACCATGAGGAAGAGCTTTAAATAAGACACACCCTGGAGCTGATGCATCAATCCTCCAGCCATGCCCAAAACACGGGACACACCAGGCAATATTCACTTTTTAGTAGCAAGGAGAGACCTTTTTTCCTGAATTAAAGGTGGCAGCAGCCAAGCACAGCCCTGCTCCATCCTGCCCCTAATAAATCCTTTAGCACAGATTTCCCCGTGGCTCCAGACATGCTGGGCTCAGCAAGGCACAGCTCAAACCTTAACATTTCCCCAGTCCCAAACTAATCCCAAAGCAATGGTTTCACTGAGGTGAGAGGGAGGAATTAAACAGAATTTCATTAATTAATAACGATTTAAACAGAGCAGCCTAAGCCAGAGGGCGTTTCTTGCCAGCTGCCTGGCTGTCCCATGTCCCAGTAAACCCAGTCTGGGCACTGGTTTGCACTGGTGCTGCTGCACAGGTGCCCACACCAAGTGGAAAACACAACCAGACAAGGCAAACTTGGGCTTTTCAATTGTTTCAGATCATGCGAACAGTCAGTTTTAGTTTCGGTTCATAACATGAACGGACTGAAACCTGAAACCAGAAAGCAATCGGGGAGAAGCAGAAGAGTGGGCAGCTTGTAGGAGAAAAGAAAGGCTCAGTAGCAAAACCTCCCCATTCAGAAAAATAGAAAGTGTTAGGAAGAACCAGCGGCGTGGCAAAAGAAGACTTTCAGAAAATCAGAATGAGAAATACAACACCTAGAAATGAGGATGTCGGGGTAAGTACCATCCGAGAGTGGCACCAGGGTTTAGTGATAAACGTTAAGATGCAACAATGAGATGTAGATAAAAGGGTTAAGAGAGATGCCAAAAAAAAAGGGGTTCTGCATTTATCTGAACTAAGAGAAGGAAAGGAAACACGGGGAAAGCTACAATATTAAACACCCTTCTTGTTTCAGTTTTCTGAGAAAAAACCCCCATGTGCCCAACAATGAGGTAGGAATAAGTTTTAAAAAAAGGCTGTCTGTAATACACTTATTTAATGATTTTTAAAAGCATCAGATACTCTGGTATTGAATACTCTGGTATTTAAAGGGTGAAAGACTCCAAGGGCCACCCCAAAACCTCCTTGCAGACAGTGGAAAAGGGGTCAGAGGACGGGCAGTGACGAGCCAGTCACCCTGAGGGAAGTGGGACACGGATGGTCAGGAACATCCAAAGGACAGAACACTCTGTACACGAGTCCTCAGATGATGCAATGCCAAGGGACCTTTCTCATGACTAAACTGTACCACATAAAATTCTTTCTGACACCCATCTGGCTGTGGGGATAAGAAGGAAGGTGAAATATCTCGATTTATCAGGGTTTGGGGCACAGTTTTCCACGTAGGCCTGGGTTTTTTGGGTTTTTGTGGCCACTCCACATGGCTCAGGCTGCTGAAGAACACACACACAAGTCCTTGAAGCTCTGAGCTGTTTGTTCCCTCATTGCTGTCCCTCCAGAGGAGCTGCAGGGCACTGGAATCTCTATCCAGTGTTCTGCAGGGGAATTATCCCAAAATTCTCTTCCTTGCAGGGGTGCCAGTCACTGCTGGAGATGCTCTGCCAAGGATGGCAGGGCAGGGTGGTGGCTCACGTGCCACTGGGATGTTTGCCAAGCAGCAGGGATGGAATACGCCCCATGGGAGCTCCTGCCTTGGCCCTGGTGCCTGGGGATGTGCCAAACCCAGCTGGCATCACTGCCAACCCCTGCCCGTGCCCCACAGGGGACAGACCAACCTGCTGGCTCACCCCAGAGCTCTGCCAGGCCACCCCCTGCTCCTGAAACCTCCCTGGGCTGGGCATTTCCCATGTCTGCTCTGAGCTGGGTTGGTGCCTCTCTTCCCTCTCAGCAAGGACCTTGCCAAGGGCTGGGGAAGACACGGGAAGGATTTTGGGGATTTTGCCATACAAATCTTGGAGTCACTTTCATCTCTCCTCGGATTTGTGAATGTTGGGATGGATTAGTCAGAAATATCCTGCTTGCAGTGACTGGAGAGGAAGAGCCAGGCTGGGCAGGTGCCACAAAGAGGCCACCAAAGTGACAAGAGCCACAACCATCTGAGGAACGTTTGATTCAACAGACATTCCCCACCATCCATGCCAAGAACAAAGCACCCAGAGAAGCACAGTGCCAGCTTTGGCTCAAAAAAAAAAAATCCCTTTCCATGTCTTGTCATCCACAGCCATGGATCACCACTGCAAGGGTCTCCTGGGCACTGAGACCCCTCTGTCCCCTCGTGCCAGGCCTCTGCAGGAAGCCCTGTGGGGACATGGATCAGATCCCTAAGGGCACCTCCCCGGGTTTAATTCCCTCCTGTGAAATGTGTCACCACAGAGATGAGCTGGAGTTCAGGGAGAAGGGCAGGTGTGGCAGTGCTGAGGGTAAAACCCACCAACAAACTGGGAAAATTTGGGGCATTTCTCTAAAAGGGCTCTGAGGGAACTGGAGAGGGGCTGTGGACAGGAGACTGGAGTGATGAGAAAAGGGAAAATGGTTTTAAAATGACAGAGAGCAGAGCTAAGTTGGATTTTAGGAAGAAATTGTTCCCTGGCAGGGTGGGCAGGCCCTGGCACAGGGTGCCCAGAGCAGCTGTGGCTGCCCCTGGATCCCTGGCAGTGCCCAAGGCCAGGTTGGACACTGGGGCTGGAGCAGCCTGGGACAGTGAAAGGTGTCCCTGCCCATGGCAGGGGTGGCACTGGATGGGCTTTAGAGGTTCCTTCCAACCCAAAACTGTAAATCCATGATTTAGCTCCACATCACTCCTTGGAACAGGATTCTGGATTAATTCAGGCCTGTGCAGAAGCCACAGGTCATGGAGAGGGTCTGAAGTGGCATCAGGCAGGTTGGTGGCTGGAGATGTGGTCCCTCGGGGACTCCAGGTGACATTCTGTGCCCATGGGCAGCAGGAACTGGAATGGACGGCAGGTTGTTTGCAGCCCATGGATTAATGTGACAACGCATTTTTCACAGGTTTTTGCACATCTGGAGTAGGATCAAGAGGCTGGGGAGTCTCTTTGTCAGTAAAATTCTGGTTTGACGTCAGCACTGGGAGAGCTGCCCTGCTTTTTCCAGAATCCTGGAGCTCTGGGTGCTGCTCCACAGAAACCACGGCCTCGAGCAGCCCAACACAAACCACAAAGTGCTGAGCACTTCTGGCTGTAAATTGCTGCTTACAAGGAAACTGAGCTGTTCTGAAAATCCAGTCCAGATTGTGGGTTTCAAATGCTAGAAAATCTCTCCCTGAGCTCTTAATCCAGTTTATGGGTTCATCACAAATGGAGCTAAGCCATTCTTGGAAAGAAAACTTGGCAAAAGGAATCTTTCTCCATTGTATCAGTAGAAACAAAGCTCAGGCCAACCCATCTAGATGGGGGAGGAATTAAAACGTGTCACAGCTTCTGTCTGTGAGTGAGGGCAGTGGGGACAGCAGCTGCCAGGGCTGAGTGCACAGCAGCAGGACTGACACCAAACCCCACCTGGAGGCTGTGGCACACACTTGGAGACTCCTCAGTTCCTGCTGGTGCCAAGGAGATTCCTGCACAGCCATTCCCACAGCTGCAGGCTGTGCCCTGGTGCCATCACGGGGAGGAGCTCAGTGTTCCTGCTTCAGAGCTTCACAGAGTCATTCTCCCCCTTTTTATACTTAATAGGAAAAAAAAAAAAACACAGCCAGACCTGAACAGGGCTACTCCTTTTTAAAGTCTCTTGTAACAGCAGGTCTCTTTCAACAGCTCATTTAGTGCCCGTGGGGGACTCCAAAGTGAAACCTGCTCAGCCGTGGATCTAAAAGACTTCCCTTCACACTAATCCTCTCCAGCAGCCAGGCTGGATTCTCTCTTGCTTGCCCACGTCAATAAATCATCCATTATCTATGCTTGAATTTGGTTAAGAACCTGGTTAATGGTGCGTGAGGTAGAAGAGGACTCAGCTGATGAGTTTTGCTGCTCAGTAAAAACTGGTTGAAGTGGGGAAAAGAGCCAAGATGGATTTTTGCCATTGAGAACCCACCTGTCTGGTCTCGTGCATGGAGAGGAGCAGATGCACTGATTAAAGTCATGATGGGTTTGTGGAGTCTCACACGCCAGCAAGGGAAATTGGAAGAAGAATCCGGGATGTGTTTGCTGCCAACAGACACAAGGAGCACCTGCAGGAGGGGTTGAGAACGGAGAGGGAGAGGATCCCCTCACCCAGGAGACCTGGGGCAGGGCCCAGAGGGGCAGCCTGTCCTCCCAGGCCTCTCACCGCCCATCCTTTCTCTTTATCTTAGCACCATCTAGAGGGACGCGCCTGCACACCCGGAGAACACCCACACAGGGTGTGGAGCCTGGGGCAGCCGAACCTCAGAGGAGCACCGTGCTCCTCCGGGCACTGTCTGCCTCACAACAGGCTGAAACAATCCCTCTGGGAACGGGAATGAAGGGTCCTCCAGAGGGATTGGAGGGTGGGAGGTTCAGGGGGGAGGTCTAGAGGGTCTTGCTCAGGGTTTGGGTTTTTTTCTAGGTTTCTTTAGCACCTATGAATCTCCCATCACCTACAGATCTTGCAGGTCGCAGCAGAGGCCACATCTGGAGTGCCGTGTCCACTGGGGCCCCTCAGCACAGCAGGGACAGGAGCTCCTGCAGTGTTTGTCCTACAAACTGCCATCAGGAACCCGGGGGGATAAGCTTAGTTTCCCACAGAAAGGGGCCACCGTTCATGTCTGAGGCCCCATGCCTGGCACTGGGCTTCACCCCACTAAAATTCCAGATGGATCAGGATTTCTCCCAGACCCAAGCTGCCCCAAGGTGGATCCCTGGCTGCCCTTGGAGTGCCAAACACCTCCTACAAACTGACAATAACAGAAGAGTTTCTTCCCTCAATTTAAACTTATTTTGTCCTCATAATCCCTTTTTTTTTTTTTTCTGGGAGCAGCAGGGAGGGATATGCAAGATGAAATTGAAAAGGAAAAGGAGAAAATTCCCCCCTATCAATCCACACTGGCTCTGCTGCTGCTGCCTGGCACAAAGGTTTGTCCCTCAGCAGCTCCTCTGAGCAAGGCTCCACATCCAAGTGCTCCTTCAGGCCCTGTGAGTCCTCTCCTGCAGCCACTCCATGCTGAGATAAGCTGAGGGTCCCCCCTTAAAACAGCCCCGAGCAGGAGCCGCCCCCTCCTCATCCTCACAGCCCTGACCCGGGGCTGCCCTGAGCCCTCCTCATCCTCACAGTCCTGACCCAGGGCTGCCCTGAGCCCTCCTCATCCTCACAGCTCACACCCGGGGCTGCCCTGAGCCCTCCTCATCCTCACAACTCACACCCGGGGCTGCTGCCACTCCGATGTGAGGGCAGGGGCAGAGGGGACTCGCTGCTCATCCCCTGGACAGTTCATTGCCTGCCCCTGACCCGCTGGGGCTCCGGGCTGTCCGTGCTGTGCATAGGGACCCCTCTCCTCCTGCAGGTGCCCAAGGCTGAAACTGGGATTGCACCTCCTAAATTCCTTATGTGGGAGGTTCATAACTCCCGAGGAAATTCCCCAGCAATCGTTACCCTCCAGTTACAATTTTGCCTTCAGAATCATTTCTAACTTGTCTTTCTGTGGAAATGTTTCAAACACCCATTGAGCGTTCAGGAGCTGGCTTGGCTTGTTTATGACTTCGCTGACAAGCCCAGGCCAAACCCAAACCCCCAGAGCGGCAGGGAAATGTGGAGACAGTTTATAAATACTGCCCTTCCCTGCCACTCAGTCCTTCACGGCACATCGCCGGAGCAGATTTACTCCATCCTTTCTTCCCAACAGCACCTCTCCAGCACAAATCCCACTTCTCACACACAAACCAAACAGAAATCTACTGCGGGTGTTGGCGTGGAAAATAAAAATCTTACTACATCAGGCTGCGTGATTAAAACATGTCCATGCATTGATGGCCATTGAGGGAAGGCTGTTCAGTGCAGAAAATTGTTATTTTGGCAGCACACTTTCATAGACATTCAGAAAAAGCAGAATTAGCAACAACTCCTCAGACCCCTGGTGAGGAACCCAGCCCTCCTTGGGACACCCAATGCAGCAGACATCGAAAAAGGAGGGAAAGGCCGAGCTTGGAGTGGAAAAAGAAAACATAAACTTACCAGCCTTAAATAAAAGCCTTCACACAGCAACACTGAGAACCAGTCACATTTACTCTTTCCTTGCTTTTTGTGGCAACGTGAATATGGAGTAAAAACACATTGAACATGACGCAGATAACAAATGGATAACAAATGTGTCTTCTGGGGCTGCGATGCACTCTGGGGGCAGGCAGAGAACAGAGGCAGAAGTTGCCAGAGAGCCCCATTTCTATTCCCCTCAGCCCCAGCATCAGTTCTTAGGGCTTCAGGCACTTGATTGTTCCATTCCTAGACAAAAACCTTATGGCATTATTGTCAAAACTGCTGCCCATCTCTGCTCAGGGTTTCCTACATTCCTGTGTACAACACAGTGCATAGAGAGAGGGTTTCTTTCCAAATGATTTTAGAGATAAATTCCTATTCTTTGCCAATATCTATAAAAATGAAAAGCATGACAGGGATTTATCCCGGTGTGGGAGAGGCTTGTGGATTCCTCCCCTGCTGGGCACTTGGGGGTCCCAGGGATTCTGGGCAGTGCTGTATCCCCTCCATATCCCAATCCCTGCCTCCAGCCGTGCAGTGGGAGGCTGTGAGCTGTGGGCCTGATATTTCTGGGTCTGAGAGATTTCAGCCTGACAGCAGCTGATAACTTTTTCCCAAAGGAAAATTTTCTCAGGAAAGCTTCTTCTCAAAACAATCTTGGCAAACAACTCTGCTTTCTCAAAACAATCTTTCTCCAGGTGGTGTTTTGCTACGATGAGATGTGGGCCTGAGATTTCTGGGTCTGAGAAATTTTTCCTTGGGAAAAAGTTATCAGCTGCTAGCAGGCCGAAATCTCACAGACCCAGAAATATCAGGCCCACAGTGGGGCGGGGTTGGGAGGCTGCACCGAGGGGGTGAGGGTGGTCTTTGACCCCCAGAAAATCAGCCGTGAGGAGCTTCCCAAAGTCTTCTGGGAGAACTGTGACCCCACTCAAGGCAGGGATGGGCCCCTGGGGCTGGGCACTGGGAGGGTCAGGGGACTTAACCTCAAATGGGCTCCAGCAGGAGGTTCTTGGCATTTTCATCTCTTGGTGCTGGATGTGGGGGGCAACACGTGGGGCAGACCGAGTTTGGGGGGTTTAACCACAAACAGGCTCTACCAGGAGGTCCTTGGCATCCCCCACTTCGGTGCTGGATGCTGGGAAGGTCTTACAGTGACCCCTTTAACAGGACCCCCCAGCTTGCCCCCTGTGCCTCAGTTTCCCCACCAGGGGTGAAGGCAGAGGGGCCCAAGGAGAGCCCAGTGGGGCCTGAGGAAGGCTTTGGGGGACCCAGTTATGGTGCCCCATAACCCTCCCCCTGAGCGTTGCCCACCAGGGATGAGGCAGCAGCAGGAGGGGGGCACTCAGTGCTGCTCTGTCATCCACACGCCGGGCTCTGAGCAGCAGGGAGCGGCCCCTGGAGCACGTGCTGGGGACACTGGGACCCCCTCAGGAGACACAGAGACCACCCTGGGGACACTGGGACCCCCTCAGGAGACACAGAGACCACCCTGGGGACACTGGGATCCCCTCAGGGGACACACAGATCCTGAGGGGGACACTGGGATCCCCTCATGAGACACAGAGATCACCCTGGGGACACTGGGATCCCCTCAGGGGATACATAGACCCTGAGGGGGACACTGGGACCCCCTTAGGGAACACAGAGACCGCCCTGAGGACACTGGGACCCACCCTGGGAACACTGGGACCCTCTCGTGGGACACATAGGTCCTGAGGGGGACACTGGGATCCCCTCAGGAGACACAGAGACCACCTTGGGGACACTGGGACACGCCCTGGGGACACTGTAACCACCCTTGTGGACACTGGGATCCCTGCTGGTCACACCGAGAGGCCTCTGGGGACTCTGAGGCATCCCTTGGAGACACCAGGACCCCTCTCGGGGGTGAATATGTGATGGGAACTGATAAACCAACTATCAGCACCTGCTGTCTAAAAAAACTATAAACCAAGGCCCAAAGTAGAAGTGATAAAAAGAACTGATTAAAACCACAGCCAAGAAACACACGTGCTCTGAAAAGGCGAACCCAAAGAGGGGCCGTGCTCAATGGAACAGTTCCTAGAATATACAAACTGGCTTGTAGAAGAGATAAATACGCATAATAGTCCATAAACATACAACGGGCTGATGTAACAGAAGAAGTATTTAAGGGATGTCTCCGGAGGTAGTAGAGGTGCTCTCGGTGAGTGCCAAGCACCTGGCTGTTAACCCTTTGCTTTATTATCTCTGTCTCCTATCATCTCTTTATTAAACTTCTTAAACTTCACCAAGAAAGTGAACCTCGTTTTTCACAAGCAGCAACCCAAGGCCAGGTCCCCTTTCCTTTCATTCTCCCTCGCTCAGAGCTGGGAACAGCTGCCCTGAGCCAGCGTGGAGAAACTTCTCCTCCCCGGGCGGGGCAGGGATCATTCCCCGGGCGGGGCAGGGATTATCCCCCGGGCGGGGCAGGGATCATCCCCGGGGCGGAGATCGCGGAGCCTGAGCTGCATCCCGCCCGTGGTCGGGCGTTCCGGGAGCACATCCCGCCCGTGGCCGGGCGGTCCGGGAGCACGTCCCCGCCCGGGGGGAGGGAGGGAGCGGAGCTGTTGAGTCAGCCCAGCAGAGCCGCCTGGCAGAGCGCAGGGAGGCCGAGCCCGGCCAGCTGCCAAGGACGGAATCGCGGAGCGCAGGGAAAATGGTCTGAGTAATAATCAACGGTAAGGAAAGCTCAGGTTTGGGGAGAGAGCTTAGAGGGGAAATTCTCTGCGTATTTCACGGCCTCGGCTGGTGGGGGGAGCCACGGCCGTGCTGGAGGGGGTTTGGGACACAGGCAGGCACAGAACGAGGCCCGTTTATCCCGGTAAATGCGGCCCCCTCCCGTCCCCGTGCTCCGGGCTGGCCGGGGAGGCTGCTTTGGGTCGCTGCTGTTCCCCAGGGTCGCAAAGGTTCCCCGTGTCCCCTGTCCCCCCAGCCTGCCGCTATGTGGCCAGGAAGATGAGGACCCTGTGGAGCCGGGAGCGCCGGGAGCCACCGCCCTGCCCGGCACAGGCAGCGCCACAAAGCCATCGGCAGGGTGAGTGTGGGTCCTGGGGACAGGGACATCCCAAAGCCATCGGCAGGGTGAGTGTGGGTCCTGGGGACAGGGACATCCCAAAGCCATCGGCAGGGTGAGTGTGGGTCCTGGGGACAGGGACATCCCAAAGCCACCGGCAGGGTGAGTGTGGGTCCTGGGGACAGGGACATCCCAAAGGCTCCTGGGGACAGGGACATCCACACACTTCATCCCAAAGCTGCTGGGATGGGGGGGCAGGGCTCACCTGGGCTCAGTCAGGGGTGGGGGCACCTCCACACTCCCCATCTGTGCTCCCAGGACCAAACTGCGGAAGTTTCTCTTCTCCCCTGCTTTATTTTTCCTTGCTGGGTTTTGTTGTTAAATGTCATTCCAGCCCCCTTCCCCTGGCAGAGGGGAGGAGCAAATGGCAGCCTTTGGAAAAGGGGACAGATGTGCTTTGGGGTGAGATTAGGGGGACAAGAGGGTGTCACCTGCTCCCACAGAGCTGTGTGTCCCTGGGACACTCTTTGTTGTTTTAAACTGATCCACAATCCCCTCTTCGGCCATTCTCAGGAGCTCTGCAAGCAGCCTGAGATCCCCTGGAAGGGGAGGACACCCCAAAAGCAGCCCAGGTGTGCAGCCAGGGATAACAGGAGGTCACAGGATGCTCAGAGCTGCAGCACAGCCACGTCCTGCCTCAGCAATCCCTGGCTGGAAGGACTCAGTGGGCTCAGGCTGCTCCGTGGTGCTGAACACCAAAATACAGCCCCAGGCACGGAGCTGGCAACGAGAGATTCCTGTCCTCGCTTCCCAGTCGTGCCTCCCTGACCCATTTAAAGCACAATTCGAACCACAGTGACTTTGCAGGTGAAGCAGAAGCCCAGTGTGGCACAGAGGGGACAGCAAGGACCATCCTGGCTCCTCTGCCCGCCCCAGCCAAGGCATGGAAGGTTCTCCAGCACCCCCTGACTGCGCTGCTCGGGTGTCAAAGCTCTGTGTCAAAGGGAACTGAGCTTTGAGCAACCGGCAGAGGAGTCCCAGCACGGCAGGGATCTGCCCCACCCGTACTGGTTGCACTGGTTTGGCTGAGTCACTGCCGGTGGCTCCTGAGCAAACATTCCCAGAGCTGGAGCACATTCCCAGAGCTGGTGCACATTCCCAGAGCTGGTGCACATTCCCGGGCAGCTGGAGCACATTCCCGGGCAGCTGGAGCACATTCCTAGAGCTGGAGCACATTCCCGGGCAGCTGCCACAGCGGTCAGGCCGTGCCTGTGACCTTCTGCCTCTGCCAGGAGCTTGGAGCTGTCCTTGGACACTCCAGGGAAGGTCTAGGGCTGAGCCATCCCCTTCCTGCTGCCCCCGTGAGCTGTGTGGGAGGGGAGGAAGGGGAATTGTGTGCACAGGGGGTCCTAAAAAATGTCCAGAATTTCACCTGCCCCCCAAAGTAACAGCTGGATGCTGAGCTGGGAAGGGAAGGGGATATCTCCCTTCACTAATGCCTTGGTTAAATGTGTGTGAAGGAGAAGGAGAAGGAAGGAGCAGCTCCCATCCTGCAGTGGGAGGCAGGAAATTGCAGAGGCTCCAGGAAGATCAGGGAAAGCACTTGGATGGATCAGGGAGAGGGATCAAAGTCCTCCTTCGAGCAAAGCTGTTCAGCTCCTTTCTGCAGTTGATTGCAATCAGGGTAGCTGAGGTTTCCAGAGGCCCTTACTAGAACCTTCTAGTCCCTTCTAGAACCTTTCCCCGTGGTTAATCCTGAATCTCTCTTTTTTTCTCCCATCCTTGTCATTTGCAGATGTAAAAGCAGAGCTGCCAACACCCCCTGAAGCACCAGCCTCACTCCCCAGCAACATCAAACCTATCCAGTGCAGGTCCTGACGATAAAAGCCCTCGTGGTCCTCCCATGAAGGCCACGAGATTTCTTCCCAGTGATTTTTGCTGGAAATCCTGAATCCCAGGGATTGGAAAATATCAGCAAATCCCTGCAGTATCTGCTCTCAGCAGCACATTGATAGAAAATGTACTGATCAGTGTCTCATGACCAGGAGTTTCTAGTTGGCAGAAAAAAAAAAGATTTCCAATGTGTATTAGATGCTCCTGGCACCCGTGGGCCATGGAATACCAGAGGAATCCCAGCAGGAAATTTGATTTTTATACTGTGAAACCAAATTATGCTCCCAGTGATATTGGTACAAATGCAGACAATTTCCACAAGAGCGAAATCAGTTCCTGAGCTGGAGTTTTGGAGCTCAGGTGTGTGGGAATCCCTTCCAGCACCCAGGTGACGTGCAGCACCCCCAGAGCAGAGGCTGCAGGGACCAGAGCAGGATGTGCCCCCAGCCCTGCCCTGTCACAGAGCAATGACAGCAGAACCCCAAACCCCACACGTGTGGGGGGAATTCTGCCTGACCCCCTCCTGTGACTGCTCAACCAGAAGTAAAGGTGGATGAAAATCAGCTGGTTGGGAGTGTGGTGGTTTTCCTTCTGGAACGAGTTTGGTGGCACTGCAGTGCTTGGGATCCTGCACTGGAAGCATGGGGGATAAGGGGATCCTTCGTTGGGGCTCACTGATAAGGGAATCCTTTGTTGGAGGGGGTCACTGATAAGGGGGTCCTTTGTTGAGAGTCACTGATAAGAGGATCATGTGTTAGGGGTCACTGATAAGGGCATCCTTTGTTGGGAGTCACTGATAAGAGGATCATGTGTTAGGGCTCTGATAAGGGGATGATGTATTAGGGCTCACTGATAAGGGGATTCTTTGTTGGGGTCACTGATAAGGGGATCATGTATTAAGGGTCACTGATAAGGGGATCATGTGTCAGGGGTCACTGATAAGGGGATGATGTATTAGGGCTCATTGATAAGGGGATCCTTTGTTGGAGGGGGTCACTGATAAGGGGATCATGTGTCAGGGGTCACTGATAAGAGGATCATGTGTTGGGGGCTCGCTGCTGAGGGGATGGTGCTGGGGCCTCAGGTGGGAGGGGATGGATCTGGTCTCACCATTCCTGGTGACAGAAACAGCAGGAGGAGGAGCAGAGCGACCCTGCACCCCGGGAAGAGCCAAAGGCAAGCTGCTGGTGCTGCAGGGCTCAGCCTCCTGCTGCCACCCCCAGCAAAGGTCTGGCCCTTGGTGGTACAAGGTTGTGTCAGGGGGTGATGGTTGGTGGCACGAGGGTTTGGACACAAACGAGTCCCAGGCCGTCCCTGGGTTGTTTCTGACCCCTGGGGCAGCTCCTCCACGCTGAGCTGGTGGGCAGGAGCTCTCCAAGGTGAGCAGCTTCCTTGCATGTTTTATTAGAGTCCTGTTTCCACCCCAGGACGAGGAATTACAGCTCCCTACTCTGCCCCACAGCTCCTCCTCACAAGTGTGTGGGGACAGCTCTATTTTGGTGTTCCCCAGCCCCCTCTGGTCACCTGGCCCAGCTGTGGTGGGTGTGGAGCACGGTGGTCTGGATGAACTGGCAGAGGCAGGGGACACGGCTGTGCCCCAGGTGTCCCCCAGCCCCGGCCACAGGGAGCTGGCCCGTCACCAGGAGCCTCACGTAGCACCCACTGAAGATCACCAGGAGCTGCTGGGCCATGGCCTGGAGGGAGCAAGAGAGGTGTCAGAGCAGAGCATCCATCAAACACCATTTTCTCTCTGCTTCAAGGACTGTCCATGATGCCTTAAGTTGGAGCTTTCACATTTTCAGGTTCTGTGCTGCCCAGGGCTGCAGCTCTGAGCTCACAGTCAGTGTCACTCAGCTCTGCACACAGCAGGGACACAAAACAAATCCTTCTCCTGCTGCACACCAAGGACAACTTTCAGCCCAACAGCACAAACAAGGGTGGCTGGAGGGAGGAACAAGAAGGATGGGACCTCACAGCCTGGAGCTGGAATGGGACAATTAAACCCCAATATGCAAATGGACCAAAACTTATAAAAGTGTGAGACCTCGTGACCGTTTGTCCATTTTTTGACCATTTTGTGCCCATTTTGGGTCCACCTTGGGTGTGGCCCTGGCCAGGCCCTGTCCTGCCCAAGGTGTATCCTAAAGGCCTTTCAATAAATCTCTACTTTATTCTCCAGCTCTGCCCAGTCTCTGTTCCAGGTCAGCCTTCCCCAGGCATCATCCCACTCTGACAGGAGCAGGACAGCAGCCAATGGCACAGATAACTGGCCCAGATCTCCCTGTGGCCAGCAGTGCTGGCACACTGTCCCCACAGCGGGGTGACACCAAATGACTGCTGGCCCACGGGTGGCCCTGGGGACCTGCCCACTCTGTCCCTCCCTCCTGGGGCTTGTTTCAGCCTGTAGACAGGCAGAGAGCCTCAATCTGCAGGGATGTCACCTGCACTGAGTTCACTTAGCAGCAGTGACAGGAAAACTGCAGAATAAATCCAAATCATCCCTTTGGTAGCTCCGTGCTGGGCAGGAATCAGGACACATTTGTTGCTCAGCATGGCACAAGTCTTCGAAGGAACTTTCCATGGAGGAGACAAAGGCTCGTCCATGGCTCAGCCCCAGCCTGGGCAGGGGCTCCAGGTCCCTGGGGAGAGGTTTTCTTCCAAACAGGACCCTTGGGACCAGCAAGGAAAAGCCCAATCCATGAATTCCTCAAGGATTATCTCCAGCTGCTTTGACAGCTCAGCAGCACCAGGGCTGGGGAAGGTGTGTGTGGACTTCCAGGTGCTTCTGCTGGAGGAAAAGGTGGTGTTCCCATGGCTGGGATGAGTTTTGGAGCTGAGATACCTTGGGGGGTGATTTGGTGTCTCTGTCAGGGGGATATTTCTCCTCACCTCGGGTGGGCCCTCGGGGATGAGGTGCAGGAGCTCATTGCAGGTCACAGGACCCTTATTCGGGGTCACCCCGCTGGATAAAAGGGGGGATTCTTCACATGGAGCCTCCTCCTCCATCCCCAGCTCGGGCTGACCTGCCACGTCCATGACCACACAGAACTTCTTCAGCCTGTGCCTCAAGCCTGCCTGGAAGAGAAGGAGATTTTGGGGCTCTCCAAAGGCAGGCAGCAGTGGTGTCCTGAGGACAGCCTTTACAGGGGATCATTTCCTCCTGCATGGATTTAACTCCAGGGATTTCCCACCCAGGCAGCAGTGGTGGTGTCCTGAGGACAGAGTTTAAAAGGCACCATTTCCTCCTGCATGGATTTAACCCCTGGGATTTCCCATCCCAGGCAGCAGTGGTGGTGTCCTGAGCACAGGGTTTAAAAGGCACCCTCATTTCCTCCTGCACATTTTTCACTCCTGGCGTTTCCCATGCCAAGAACCGTGCCCAGCACTCGGAGCTGGATGTCCACCCCATGGCCTGGCTGCCCTCACTGCCAGGGACTGCTCCCAGCACCACAATCACTGCCTGCCATGGAGAATCCTGCCTTTGAGAACAGAGTTGCCCCATCCCCTGTGTCAATCAGGGAATTGCTGTCCATCCCTGAGCTGCAGCTTTCAGGGACATGAGCAGCCTGGAGGTTTCAGAGGGCTCTCACCTCTCATCCCACAAAGGCAGTTCACTGGGTATTTGCACACCCACAGAGAGCAAAACATTTTGGGAAGGCCAAGAGGACAAAATGTTTATGTAATTAACTCAATCCCGCAATTCCTGCTCCTCCAGGCTATCCCACTTATTCCAGGAGGACAGCTCAAGGTGGCAGCTGTTTCAAGGTGTGCCACGTGCTTCCAAAATTTCCCTTTGATTCCTGATGACTTTCCATCATTAAAGCCGTACAGTTAATTATCCAGGCACGCACATTCCATGGGGTCTGGACAAATTCCTGCTGGACTGGGCAGGGACAGGCGCACTTTATTCACCTCCCAGTGAATAGGGGAGGCAGGGGAGCCTCAGCAGGGCACTCAAACACTCCATTTGTCCTTGCCCATCTCCATCCCAGCAAATCTGGGGCTCAGGGCAGGACCTGCCCGTGTCCCCAGGCTGTCCCCACTGTCCCTTACCTGTGTCCCCTGCAGGTGAGCAATGTGGGCTGTCAGGGCCCGCAGGCAGGGCTCGGGGCTGAAGTGCACAAAGCACAGCTGGAAGGGGCAGGTGAAGGAAGGGATCTCTGCAGTAAAGCCTCTCCCACCCCCGAGTGGGCATCTCTGTACAAGGAAAGGGTTTCAGTTTGTATAAGATAAGGGTTTCACTTTACCTTTAGACATTTTAGGAAGTTTAAAGAGAAAGTTCTGTGCCCTGCTCCCTGTAACTGGCTCAGGGCCAGCACAGAGGTGTGGACTGGGCTTGGAAAGTGCAGCTCAAAGCCTGTTGCTGATTTCATTGGGGCAGGGGACAAACAGCCTGCCTGAACCATCAAACACTGAAGAAGGAGCACAAAAGAACTAAGGGGCTTTTTGGAGTGTTTCTAGCAGGTGTCAGAGGTTTGCTCAGACACCTGTGCTCAGCTTTTTCTTTTGTTTTCTGTAACGTTGGTTATTTTTGATATATTAAACCTTCTACTTTACAAAACACCTCTGAAGACCACTCTGGCTGATTATTTTAAGCCAGTCTGCAAGGGCTGGACCCTCACAGGTATTGGGTACTGTAGCCCTGGTTTCATGCCTGAGCTGTTTTGGTTTTCTGAAATTCTTTTCCCAGGAAATTTTCTGTAAACAAGAAAAGGGTTTTTGTAACTGTAACTTTGTTATTCATTTCTTTCTCTAGGAGGGACTTCCTGATGTCCCTCTGGTCTGACCAGTGTGATTGAAGTTTGTCCTTATTTCACCAATCAAATTGGTCTGTGTAAAATAGTATAAAAGGGAGACACATCCCAAAGATAAAGGAGTCATTTTCAGCCTTCTGGATCTCAGTCTGTGTCGTTGTGGTGTAAAACAGCGTCAGGGTACCCCAGTAAATCTCTCCATGCCTCCCCCTCCCATCCATGTGGACGCTGGGATGGGCCTGGCAGGGAGCAGAGCTGAGGCAGGCGATGCCCTCGTGGTGCTCAGGGCAGCCAGGACCCAAACAACAAGCCCAGGGCTGGCTTTAAGCCAGGAGAGTCAGGGCTAAGACAAAACTCCAAACTGCTGGGCAAGCAGAGGGCAGCCAGTCCTCCTCCCTCAGCTCCTGCAGCCTGGGCTGACCCAGGGTCATTGCCCACGGCTCCCCTCAGTGACCCCACACTAAACAAACCGTGGGGCACGGGGACCCACCTGCCCTGAACCCCTCCCCGCTGTCGTGCCTTTGTTTCTAGGGATTCACTCCGTGTGTTTTTTACTAAACTGGCCATACTCAGGGCTGCTCTGAGGACACTGCTGAGAACGTGTTGGGGACGTGAGTCCTGCCAGCTCTGAGGCAGCCACAGCTCTGTCCTTGTGCAGGGTCTGCAGCTGCCAGCAGCACGGGGATGCAGGAAAATGCAAAATCCAGAGGGGTAAAGTGGATCTGCCATTGGAGCAGACAGGGCCATTGTAAATCCCTGGGTTATTTGCTGCTCTCAGGCACTTTTGGGACAGGTAGGTCAAGGTGAAGGTTCCCTGGATTAGTCCTCCAATGGACTATGCTGGCCTGAATAAAGGTGGAATTCAGGTTTACAGACGTGGAATTCAGGTTTTTAAGGGTGTTCTCCTCCTCCTGAATGACTTTGCCCTCCTGCAGCGTTCCCTGTCCCCTTCCCTGCTTCACCCTGGCTTCCCTCTCCATTTGTATCTCAATCTCTGTGTCTCTCACCTTCCTTTAACACCTTCATGGAGCCTTAAAACTCTCTTCATTCCCCTAAATCCCTGTCTAGTCCAGAAGAATCATCTCTGAAAAGCAGCAAATGTGCCCAGGGATGGGGATTTTTTTTTTCCCCATGTTAGTTTTTGGGGGACTGTTTGGTTTTCTCCCTGTTGTTTTTTAGCAGTTTGGGGTTTGGTTTTTTTGGGTTTTTGGTTTTTTTTCTTTGGTTTGTTGGGTTTTTTTTGCCATAAGAACTTTGCTATCACTCTGCCTGTAGGCAGGTTCATCAGTGTCACATAAGTATAATATATTTTTAGGAATAATTGTGTGACCTAAGAAATCCCACTTTAATCCTTTAGACTATTTCCAATCACCTTTGGGCATATCTCAATCCCCGCTTAGAGAAATAAAAACTTCCCAATTCCTCACGCCATCCCATAGGAGACAAACCAGGCCCTGGGATCCCTCTGGATCACATCATCAGTAAATACCTCCAGGAGGCATTTATCCAGGAGGGATCTGACCAATTCCCAGCAGAAAGGATACTTGTAGGGTGTTGTGTGGCCCGTCCAGGACATCTGTAATCCCCAGGATTATGCTGTGTTTGATAAAGATTTCATTGACAGCTGCCAGCCTCACGTCTGTGTTCACGTTTAGCTGTTAAAGAATGCAAGGGAAAATGACACAATCCACAGCAAAAGTCTACAAAGTGCAGCTGGATAATCCCAAATACTGCAGCTCTGAAAGGAAAACAGTGGAATTGATTTCCAGGGTCATGTTCTACCTTCCCAGCAATCTCCTCTCCTGAACCTCTGTGGACCCCCACATTTGCCTGGTTTCCTCTTGGAAGAATCATTTGTTCCGAATCCCCGTCTGGATTTTGAATCAAGACTTTCCAATATTATTCTTCAGCCAAACAAATGGTGCCATCGATGCCAGAGGCAGCAGAGGATGCAAGGAGGAATCATCAGGAGCAGGGCAGGAGGCAGAGCTGCTGTGGGAGCACAGTCCACACTCTGCAAGGGTTTGTCTGCAGGGTGACCTTGTTGTGGCCTCTCAGGGCTCAAAGAAGCTCCAGGAGAGCTGGAGAGGGGCTGGGGACAAGGGATGGAGGGACAGGACACAGGGAATGGCTTCCACTTCCAGAGGGCAGGGCTGGATGGGAGATTGGGCAGGAATTGTTCCCTGGCAGGGTGGGCAGGCCCTGGCACAGGGTGCCCAGAGCAGCTGTGGCTGCCCCTGGATCCCTGGCAGTGTCCCAGGCCAGGCTGGACATTGGGGTTGGAGCAGCCTGGGACAGTGGGAGGTGTCCCTGCCATGGCAGGGGTGGGATGGGATGAGCTTCAAGGTCCCTTTTTAACCCAAACCAGTCTGGGATCCTCCAATCCTCTGATCTCCAGCAGCAGCAGGTCTGAGCCAGCCTGAGCAGCTCCAACATTTCCATGTCAAGCATTCCATCCCCTCCCTTGGCTGCAGAATGTCCCTTGCTGTCCCTGAGTGCTGTAACCATATTTCCTCCTCCCTGGATCATGGTGTTCTTTGCCTGGAGCTGGGGAATGCCCCAGCAGGAGGAATCCTGCTCCCCCCTCTCCACATTCCCACGCCAGGGGCCTCCTCTTACCTTCCTCTGCTGACAGTCAATGACCAGGATCACCAGGGCAGTGAGAGCCAGGGCCACCAGTGTCACCAGCACGCCAGCCCCCCAGGAGTGTCCCAGGGAACACAGCTGGAGCGTGGAGTAAAGGTTTGTCCAGAAAGAGATGTAGAAAACCTGGGGGAAAATAGGCTGGTGAGAGTCACAGCCCCATGAAAGTGAGAAAAGTCACAGGAACCAGAAAATAACAGTCCTTTCTCCCTTCTAAATAAAGCCCCATGGGATTTTTCACGGGGTGAGAAAGGACAAAACTTCTCTCCAATAATAAATAGAGGAAAGAAAGGACTGGAAGGACCGAGTGAGCCCTAGTTTATTTTAAAAAATCACCACTCACCAAAGACAAAGAGTGAATTATTAATGATGATTCATCCCTAGGAAGGATTTCAACAGAGTTCTTCCATTTAGACAAGAAATGCACTCACTGAGGCATATTGATAATAATTCTCTGAGTCCCTGGATTTAGAAAGTTCCTATTTCAAGGTGCTGCAGAGACCACTCCATTACAGGAACTGCTCAACCAGTGGGCACTGACACTCAAGGACTGGGTTAAAGCCAGGGAAAACCGGATTCCGTGATCTCAGAGAGCCTGGATTTGGGCAGGAGATTGCACTGCCAGGAGCACGTGTGACATGTAGGGCACGGCAACATCTCATAATGACAAAACTCAGGTGCACTAAACAGGCACCAAACCCCTCAAGACACCGAGCACCAAGTCCTTCAGTATCAGTGAAAAAGAGGATTAAAAAAAAAAAATAAAAAAAAGGAATTAAAGATTTGGATCAGTTTGGATCACACCATCAGCACACTGCAAAGCACCAGCTGTAGCCCTGGTGCTGTGCTTGAGGTGTTTTGGTTTTCTGAAATTCTTTTGCCCAGGGAATTTTCTGTAAACAGAAGAAATGTTTTTGCAACTGTAACTTTGTTATTCATTCCTTTCCCTAGGAGGGACTTCCTGATGTCCCTCTGCTCTGACCAACGTGAGTGAAGAGGTTTGTCTTTGTGTCACCAATCAAACTGGTCTGTGTAAAATAATATAAAAGCGAGACACATCCCAAAAATAAGGGAGTCATTTTCAGCCTTCTGAATCCTGGGAGTCTGTGTCATTGTGGTGTAAAACAGCATCACAGCAGCCTCACAGCAGATGCTCATGGTTGACTCTCTGGAGGAGTTTCTTTCACCAGAAGAAGACAAGCAAGACCAAAAGTTGACTGATTTGCTGGTCTAAATTAACATCAGGACCAGAATGTCTTTAGATCTTTAAAGCCAAGTTATAAACCCAGCCTGTTGTAGGTACTGTCAGCTCAGCATGTGCTGCTCACCCATGGGCAGCCTGCTCTGGTGGGAATGCCACAAGGAGGTGGAGATAAGGCCCTGCCCTCCACCTGCAGGAATTCTGTGAGCTGGGATTGCCAAGGGAAGGCAGCAGGAATGTGTTAGAACCGGGATTTGCTGCCCAGCCAAACCCCCTGGGCACAGGACCCCCCAGTGCCCTCACCACAGCCATGGCAATCTGGAAGCCCCTGGAGCTGTAGAACAGGAACCTCCTGACTTCGGGCCTCAGGACACCCTCCTGGATCAGCCTTTTCCACGGATCCATCGGCACCTGCCCAGGAGCAAACACACAGCCAGAGCCACCCTCCAGTTTGGGCTCCAATCCCAGCACAACCAGAGCGGGCACTGCGACCCCAATCTGTGTCCCAGAGCTGCCTCCCCCAGGGAACATCTCCAGTCCCATCCACAGAGCTGCCACACGCCCCAGACTCGTGTTCCTGCCTCAGCTGCAGTGAGGAAAACCTGCCCGGGAAGGGCAGGGCAAGTCACAAGGGAGGAAAATGCCTTTTTGTGATGAAGGACAAGACAAGGCAGATGTCCCAGGGATGCTCTGCCCTGTCAGAGTGAATTTTAAACAAATCTCACTCCAAACTATCTGCAAAGAGTTTCAAGCCAAGTTCATCCCAGTTGACTTCCAGCCCAGGGGGAATAGACTGAAGCTGGACTGAAACAAGCAACTCTCAAACCAAAAAAAACACCCCAAAAAAAAACCCCAAAGCCATATGGAACCAGCTGGAATTACCTCCCAGGGGAGCTCACCTGGACCCCGAGGGACTGCAGTTTCCTGGCACAGAGGTCCATGTCGAAGGAGGAGGAGGGGCAGGTGTTGTCCAGGCTGAGCACCAGCAGCACCCGGCCCTGGGGGGGTTCTGCAAGAGCCCAGAGGAGCCGTGAGGGGAGGAAATGCCTGCAGAAAACACTGACATCCGTGTTTTGTGTTCCTCCTGCATGCAAAGATTGCACCTGAAAAGGTGTCTACTGGTTTTCTGAGCTTTTGGAAAGATGGGTGTTTTGTGATTTTTATCACTGCAGACTCTGCAGTCCTCTCAGATTCGCTGCTCCCGTGGACACAGGAGGCTGCACGAGCTGACAATTAGGACAAGTGCTTGTGATTGCTTTAGCTTCATTCCTGGAAATACAAAACATTGCACAAGTGCCCAGGTAACTTGATAAAAAACCACTTAACTCTTGTTAATAACTGACGGCAATCAGGGAAAAATTCAGATACAACAACTGAGAGTATTTCAGATGACAAGGAGAATTAATGACTGCTAACAATAACAACGTGTGAAGTTGAATGATTATTAATCACTAAAATACTGCACCATCACCTCAGAGTCTGCAAACCGCTGACACACCTCTCTCCAGTGAGGAGCTTCCTTGCCCTGGAAGCAAAGGGGGAGAAGGACTGGGGAGGTTTATCCCACACCCGCCAAAAGGGAGGCCGAGAACACAAATCACCCTGCTGTGTTTTAAACCGATCCACAGTCCCCTCCTTGGCCATTCTCAGGAGCTCTGCAAGCAGCCTGAGATCCCCTGGAAGGGGAGGACACCCCAAAAGCAGCCCAGGTGTGCAGCCAGGGATAACAGGAGGTCACAGGATGCTCAGAGCTGCAGCACAGCCACGTCCTGCCTCAGCAATCCCTGGCTGGAAGGACTCAGTGGGCTCAGGCTGCTCCGTTTCCCTCTTGGGGACATTCCCTCAAGGCTCATTTCCCTCTTGGAGACACCCCCACTGCCCCCCCACCATAGAAACCAACTTGAGCAATTAATTCAAGTGCTTTCCAGTAATCCCATTGCTTGGGAATGTGGCAGGGCTGCCCTGGAGCACCCACAGATCCTGCAGCAGCCAGGGCCCCTCTCCAACAGAATTCCTGGAGCGTGGCTCTGCTCAAGGCCCTTCCAGTGTCAGCTCAGGATCAGGGATGCATCCTGGAGACTCAAGTCAGGAGCCTAAGAAGTGTGAGGACAGGCTGTCCTAGATTTGAGGAGCAGCCCATGAGAGCTGTGGTCTCCAGGCAGCCCATCTGGCCTCCACCTAGAGTTACACAAACTGGGCTACAGCCACAGGAAGGGTTTGGGCCTAAGGAAGCGGCTGCTTCTGCTGAGATCCTGCTCCACTGAAAGGTTTCACCCAAATTTCCTTCCCCTTTGCAGCTCCAGGGTCAGCCAGGTGTCCCTGGGATGCTGCTGGGGACACTTTGAGCAGAAAGGGGGCCCTGCAGGAGAGTGTGAGTGAACAGACACCCATGGCTCTGCCTGCTGCCAGGGTGATCCAAACCCCACCCAGCCTGGCCTTGGGCACTGCCAGGGATCCAGGGGCAGCCACAGCTGCTCTGGGCACCCTGCCAGGGAGGAATTTCTTCCCAGTTTCCCATCTAACCCTGCCCTCTGGAAGTGGGAACCATTCCGTGTCCTGTCCCTCCATCTTTCCTGTTGGCTCCTTCAGGCCCTGCAAGGCCACTCTGAGCTCACCCCAAAGCTTCTCCTCTCCAGGTGAACACTCCCAGCTCTCCCAGCCTTTCCTCCCAGCAGAGCTGCTCCATCCCTCTGATCCCCCTGGAGCCTCCTCTGGATCTCTGCAGCAGCTCCAGGTCCTTGCTGTGCTGGCCCAGGGCTGGGGCAGCTCTGCAGGTGGGGCCTGAGCTGAGCCCAGGGGCAGAGGGGCAGAATCCCCCTCCCCTGCTGCCCCCAGCACAGCTCAAATTTCCCAAAGACTTCTCAACTTCAAAGGCCAAGAGGAGAGGATTTGCAGGGAGCTGCTTTTCCTGCTTTTCAATAGGTTGATTCGTTCATTCCTGCATATCAGGTATTCAAAAAAAAAAAAAAAAACAAAAAACACCCAAACAAAAAAACAACCAAAAAAACACCCCAAAGCATCTCCATCCCCTTCCCAAAATGCTGAAACATCCACAGTGTTTTGGTGCTTTCACAAGTGAGATGCTGTTAAAGAGCAGCTTTGGTAAAATCTGTCAGTGGCTATTTTAGGACACTGAGCTCAGATCTGCCTCTCCTGTTACCAACGAGCTGCTCCCTCACCTGTCACCCACTGCAGGGCTCCTTCCTTGAGATCACTCTTGCAGTACAGCAGGGACGACTCACTTCTCTCAGTTCCACCAGTTTGGCTTTTCTGGGCCATGCTGGAGGTGTGTCTCCTTGACAGATTCTATGTTTGCTCATCAGAAATTCAGCATTTCTCTCTCTAATTCAGCATTTCTCTCTCTAATTCAGCATTTCTCTCTCTCTCCCTGCTGGGAAGCACCAACCGGCCCCACAGCAGCTGAGTGGGGGGCAGACTGTGAAACCCTCACTCCCACTGCTGCCTTCCTGGGGATCCTGCTTCCCACGAGCCACGAGGCATTTTTAGCCCTGAAAAGAGGAAAAAAAAAGAAAATCCCAGATCTTGCAGAGACAGCAAATAAAGGGTAACAGCACTGACTGTGCTCCTGGGGGATGTCAGCACCTGGTGTTGTTGACCAGTGCAAGTTCAGGACACACAGACTCACTTTTTACATTTGTTTTTTGTTGGAAGGTGGAAAACTTATCCTTAAATATTCCTTAAATTAACCCGACATCCATCAGCATTCACATTCTGCAAGCAATTAAGCAAGGAACAGGCAGGGTTTCTCCTTGCCAAGCCTCTGCGCCATCACCTTCAGAAGAAGCTGGAGCTGGTGGAAATGCCCCTCCCTGGGAGTGACACGGGGACAGATCCCCACCACGGGATGGGAGAAGTGCAGAAAAGGCAGAAAAATGCATTTGCTGGAGGCAGAGTCAAGCAGGAGCTCCCTCACAGCTGCAGTGAAGTCTTTGAGAGTCTCTGCTTTCCTTTCCCCTCTCCTCCCTTTTCCTTTCCCCTCTCCTCCCTCTTCCTTTCCCCTCTCCCCTTTTCCTTTCCCCTCTCCCCTCTTTTTCTTTCCCCCCTCCTCTGCTTTCCCTTCCCCTTTCCTCTTTTCCTTTCTCCACTCCTCTGCTTTTCTTTCCTCTCCCCTCTGCTTTCCTTTCCCCTCTCCTCCCTTTTCCTTTCCCCTCTCCCCTTTTCCTTTCCCCTCTCCCCTCTTTTCCTTTCCCCTCTCCCCCCTTTTCCTTTCCCCTCTCCTCAGGCAAGTCCTCACAGTAGGCCCAAGGTTTTCCAGGTGATTTTTCCCTGCTGACACAGCTCTCTGACCTCCTGCCAGCACCTGTGGGTGGCTGTTAAATGCTTGGAAGACTCTGGAGTTTACTTTTCAATTACCTTCCACCCCAGCTCTCCAAAACCACTACTTATTTTTTAATCTCTGCCCAAACCAGGATCCTGTTGCTGTCTCCTGGTGGGAGGATCCCTCACAGATCTCACCCACCCTCCTTCCAAAGGGGATTGGTTTG
This sequence comes from Cyanoderma ruficeps, assembly GCA_008694505.1. NCBI lineage: Eukaryota > Metazoa > Chordata > Aves > Passeriformes > Timaliidae > Cyanoderma > Cyanoderma ruficeps. The sequence goes on from VZDJ01000051.1 coordinate 8,533,095, forward strand.
TTTCTGACTTTTCTTTTTCTATTTTTTTTTTTTCTGATGGTTGTGGCTGTATTTATCCCCTTGCACAAAGCCAGGACAGTCCCTGCTTGAAGAATATCAGGAAGGAAACGGAGGCAAGAGAAACAACATGAGAAATTCTTCTGATCACAGGGGGGGGAAAAAAACAAAACCCCAAAGGGCTGAAAGCTCCCACTGAAAGGATCAGAGCAGTGAGTGTGTGCACACAGGATGGGAACAGCACCTGCTCCAAACCTGCACAGCCCAGGAGAGATTCCCCTGGCCATGAGGGCCGTGGGCACCACGTGTCACAGGGCACATCCCAGCACCAAAAGGTGCATTCAGACTGAATTTTCTCACTCCTTTCCCTCTTTTGCCATCCAACGGAAGGGAGTGTAAAATCAAGACGGAAAAGCCCATAGAAGACAGAAGCAAAGAGTGAAAAAAACAAAGGAAATTAAAGAAAAAACTAATTAGAAACTGATGAAAAAGCTGATTAAACCCAAGCACCCTGTTGCTGCTGCTGGCACATCCCTTTGGAGGTGAATCAAGGCTCTCTGGCTCAGAGGATGAGAATTTGGGGATTCTGGAGGACAGTGCCCAGTGAAGGTGCAGCAGCTCAGCCACTCCCAGGAGGGAAAGAGCCTTCCCCAAATACTGGGAGCTCCTCAGCCAGAGCAGCTTTGCTTTCACTTCTTAGTGCAGCACAGTTTGTCTTTGTTGCCTTTTCCTGCAGAACTGCCCAAACCTCCCTCTGATCCCCCCTGAGCCACCTCGAGGAGCAGCCCCTCCTCTCCTGCACTCCCAGGCTCTGTGTTCTCTAAATTTCTTAATTTCTTCTTTTTCTTTATGCAACGCCAACATCCCTCTGGTGAACTGAACTTCCTCCTTTCTTGGACCCCTCCGAGCCCTCGCTAAACAGCAGAGAAACACCCAGCAGGTCCCTCTGCCTCACCCCCAGAGCAGCCAGCACAGCCTTACCTGCCCCAGCTCACTCCTGCTGCTGGGAACGCAGCTCAGCCTCCTCCTGCTGCTGCTGCCTGTCCTTTATGTGCCACTGTCCCACTCTGCCCTGCACAGGTGCCACACTGTGCCACCCCCAAGCAGGAATGTCCCAGCCTGTGCTGGAGGAGGTCCCTCTGTCCCCTGTGCCCCCCGGGATTACCCAGGCCTGTGCCTCCCTCTCCTCACCCTGAGCTGCAAGCACCGACTTGCAAAATCTCCCTGGTGCATGTGACTCTCCCCCCGGGCTGGGCTCAGAAATGTGGTTTTAACCCTCTGTAGTTGCTCAAAAGTGTTCCCACGGTGAAAGCACGGCCAGAGAGGGAAATTCTGCTCCTCACCTTCAGCAGGGTGGGCGTCCAGAGCTGGAACTGGAGCCTGAGTGGCACAGACAGGAGACTCTCCTCTTCCTCTTGGATCAGCCAGGCAGGATTCAGGAATTACAAATCCCACAGCAGCACCACATCAGCTCCTGGGAGTGTTTCAGCCAAAGCCAAACACCCAAGACAGGGCTGGAGACTTCAGAAGAGGAGGATGCAGAGCTCAAGGCTGACAAGAGGTCACTTTATCAAAAGGCCATGGAAAGCACACAGGAACAGGGATGACAGGCAGGGCAGGAGTTGTAGCCTTCCCCAGAGCAGGGGCTGTGCTGATGTGGAACAAGTTTCCCCTCCAGCAGCTCCAGAAGAAAAGCTCCAGGAGGCTCAGGCACCGTCAGATGGATCCTCCAGAGCGGCTGCACATGCTGGAGTTGTTTGCCTGAGACACCATGGAAACAAAACTCCTCAGCCTGGGAATGGTGGTGTCAGAGCTCCCCAAAAGCTGCAGGATCCTTGGAGGGTTGGAACAAAGCAAATCCAGTGGTGAATGGTTGGGAAAAAAGGAAAAAGTCAGCTCCTGCAGTGTCTGTGTGCACTTCCCGGAGCAAAGGCTGCTCCTCTTCTGGAGGGATGGGTTCTGCAGCCCTGCCTGCTCCAGAGCTGTGGGTTCATCCCATCACGTGGCTCCACAGGCAACAGGAACAACTCCAAAGCCACCCACCCTCTTGGGATCTTGTTACACTGGAAACTGGCAACACCATCAAGGTACTGGGAAGAATCCCATAAATCTGTCACCAGCTGGAGGCCCAGCTCCAATCCCCACCCAACCAGGGCCATGGGAAGCTTTGGGTTCTTTTGCAAACGCTCCTCACCCACACAGAGATGCTGACAGGGAACACGAGGAGCCAAGAGCACTGCCAGCTCTCCAACAGGAAAATGCCCCAGGCACATCCCTGGGGGACAATAAACTGGAAAGCAGATTGGATAATGAGCTGTGGCACATCCCCTGTGCCCCTCTTGTTCAGCAAGACACTGCAAGGTCTTGGCATCAGCACCACCAGCAGAAAACTCCTGCACATTTGAGAGCCGTGTTGGGATCACCAGAGGCCGCAATCCCACAATGGATTGGCTTGGAAGGGGCTTTAAAGCCCATCTGATTCCCCCCTTCCACCAGGCCAGGCTGCTCCAAGCCCTCTCCAGCCTTTAGCACAACATCTGCTGCCTCTGGGGGAGTTCCCCCCACCCCAAATTCCCAAATCCCTGCAGTGCTGTGCAGCTGCTTATGGATTGCTCAGAGTTGATATATTTGGTTTCACCTTCCTCAGTTACTCTTCCCTGCAGGGAGGCTCAGCCTATTGGTTTCAGATCATTTCTCCCACTTATCAAGATCGTTTGGAGTTGTGATTCAGTGCTCGGTACTGTTTGCATCTCTTCCCAGCTTGGTGCCCTGGACTTACATTGTACTCCCTGTTCCACCTGCTGCATTAATGAATATATTACAGGGAAAATATATTACAGGGAAAATATATTACAGGGCAATGAAAAAAACTGTTTTTTCAAGATGGAAGTTTGAGGCCTGCCCCAGGCTGACAGTGCCCACCCACCCCTCCCAGCCTCAGGAATAAGTTCAGGAATAACCTCACCCTTCATCATGTCCCTCATGCCATTTCTGAGGTCACTCTTCAGCACCTGTTTGAAGTCTCACTGCTTTAAACAATCACACACACACATTTAGGCTGGTTTTGCCTATTCTGACCATATTCTCTCTGTATTTACTCCGTGCTTTGATAAACTGAGCTCCTTTGCAGTGTTTGGAATCCACACCCCTGTGATTCCAGTTTTTTTGGCCACAAGGCTGCATGTGGTTGCAGTTTCTCCCCACGTCAGCCTTGTTTGGACTGTGCGCACTGCAGCCAACACTCCTTTTGATGGAACTGCATCTTCAGGGGAGAACTGTGCCATCTTTTTTCCTATTTTTTTTTCCCTAGTGAGCCTTAATTAGGAGAACAAAGTTGTTGAAAGCCTTGTCTTGCCCTTCTCCTCCCTTCCTGCACACAAAGTCCTTTCACTCTGCGTTGCTGGATTTTTTTTGTCAGCAAAGCTGACAGATTGACAGTCATTAAATATAAAAATTTATTTCACACTACCCATAAATTACAAGTTTCAAATGAAGAATGACATTTGCTTAAGGCACGGAGTGTGGTTCTTATCTTTTTTTTCCCTCCTTCTGCCTTTTCCCTATGAAGACTTAAAGTATTATTCTTTTGACTATGGTAATGCAAAAATCTCTTTTCTTGAATCTCAAATTAAAAGAGGGAAAGCTCGCTATGTGCCTGGGATAATGATTCAGCTATTGATCCAGAAGATGCTTTATTAGATTATTTTGAGGCAGACGAATGTAATTTAATACCAATTTATTTTCTATTCCTATGCCAGTCCAAGATACGATCTTTTCTGCATGAAATTAGCACTTTCTCCTTTCAACCTCAAAGAAACATTACGCTGTCCTCTTTCCTTGGATTAGTTGGGGAAAACTTTTTCAGCAGAACATTGATCTTGAGGGGCCTCGATAGTATTTTCTGTTAAGACTTTAAAGCCCAGACCTCAGCTGGGATCAGCAGGTTCTTGGCTTGTCTCTCCTGTTATGCATTAATGCAAGAACTAGTGAAGAGAGATAAAGGGGAAAGAGATTCCAGATGAGGAAAACAGAGGCAGAGAGGGAAAACAGAGCAGGTTTAATGCGGGCACAGAGAAGGGAGAGGAGCTGCGTTACTTTTACAGTCATCTGTCACCTCCAGGGGACACTGCAGGGTGGCCCTGCTCCACTCCAGCAGGGATAACCCATCCTGCTGCCCACACCTCCCATGAGCTGCCCCACAGGCCAGGAACTGCCGGATTTTCTGTAGAGTTACCAAATTCTGCCTGCTCGGGGGTCGGCTGGGCTGCAGGGTGGGAGAAAACAGCAGGAGCCCAAAGCTGGGGATGGCAGGAAAGGGATAGAGGGACTGTCAGCAGCTCACTGGGCTGTAACTGGCATTAAAACAGCTCCAGATTTAATAAAGATCATTGGGAACAGTGCAGTGACCTCACAAAAGCAGAAAAAAGAGAAGTTGAAGGTTGCCAAATGTGGACTTGCCCCCTGGAATACCCTGAATTCCCTGGTGTTGCCATCCAGCACAGGCAGCCTGGCAGCTCGAGGCAGAGGGGAAGGGCTCTTGGACCTTCAGCAGCAGGAAAATGTAGGATCCTCTCCCTGCTTCTGATCTGCCCAAATCCAGCTGCCAGGGGAGCTCCTGCTAAAGCCCTGCCAGCCAGAATTGCTGCCCCCCTAATGAGAGCTCTCTGGAGCCCAGATCCGGGGTTGGAGGTGATTTCCCTCCTTTACTTCACAGGATCACAGGATCACATATCCTGAGCTGGAAGGGACTCACAGGGATCACCCAGCCCAGCCCCTGTCCCTGCCCAGACCCCCCAACAATCCCCCCCTGGCCATCCCTGGCAGCGCTGTCCAAAGGCTCCTGGAGCTCTGGCAGCCTCGGGGCCGTGCCCATTCCCTGGGGAGCCTGGGCAGTGCCCAGCACCCTCTGGGGGAAGAACCTTTCCCTGCTCTGCAGCCTGAGCCTGCCCTGGCCCAGCTCCAGCCCTTCCCTGGCTCCTGGCCCTGTCCCAGAGCAGAGATGGGAGCTGCCCCTCGGGAGGAGCTGCAGCCCCCGGGGAGCTCTGCCCTCAGTCTGCTCCAGCTGGACAATCCCAGCGCCCTCAGCTGCTCCTCATGGGCCCCTCCAGACCCTTCCCCATCCCCTCTGGACACTCCCACACTGTAGTGCCCCAGGAGCAGGAGCCAGGTGGTATTTCCAGGGCTGGGAGCCCAAATCAAGGGAATCTCACAGTGGTGAGTGTGCCCAAAGCAGCTTCTGCTCTTTCTGTGGTACATGAGCAGCTGTGGCTCAGTCCTGAGGGATTGTCACAGACTCCCAGACTGGTTTGGGTTAGAAGGAACCTCTAAAGTGCCACCCCCTGCCATGAGCAGGGACACCTCCCACTGTCCCAGGCTGCTCCAAGCCCCAGTGTCCAGCCTGGCCTTGGGCACTGCCAGGGATCCCAGGGGCAGCCACAACTGCTCTGGGCAGAGCAGCAGGAAGAATTCAGATACAGATTTCTTCTACCAGCAGGTGTGGGCTTCACTTCTACTCCTTGAAAAATGCCCCAAAAGTCAGATTCCAGGGGCAAGGAGCAGCGTGGCCCACTCCATAGCTGTGTCAGGAGTGTTCCCTGCAGAGCATTCCCCTGGCACAGCCTGACTGAGGCACACAGGGCTCCCTTTCCCAGAGCATCACAGGGCAAGATGAAAGAATCTCAACTGGAAATAAAATCTCTGCACTGCACAAACAATGACTTCCTGGAGAGCACTAATTGGAAATGCTTCCTTCAGTGCAAAGTTGGAATCATTCTCAACAGTTAAGTTTCAGGGAAGTATTACAGAAAATTATTATTCTTGCAAGACATTAACACTTCTGCATGTTCTAAAGGGAGTTTCTTCACAGCACATTTGCCAAGGAGAAATAATCACGGAGGATTTTTCCCCCTTTTTCTCCTGCCTCTGTTCTAAAGGAGGATAAAAGTCCTCATTAACCACGGGAAACTTATGAACCAATATGAGAAAGTGGAGCACACACTTCATTTTTTCTGGACAGAGTCTCAGTCTGTCACTGATAAGAGAGGGAATGAAATTGCTAATTACAGCCTGGAGCAAGGAGGGCTTTGAGGAGTGTCCTGCTGGAGCCTGAGCACCTGCTCTCAACAGGGAGAAATGTCTCATCTCCAAAGGACAGAGTGGAATTAGGATGGCTGCAACCTTTTATGAGGCCGTAACGCCTCTCCACATTACAGCACACGGATTAAAACTGCTTTGACCCTGTTCTGCTTGTACCCACCTGGCTTCTCCCCCAGCCTGGCACATTTGACTTTGCAAGAAGCTTTTGTTTCAGTTTTACAACCCGTTTAATAGCTTGAATTCCTGAAGAGATCCTTCCAGGAGTACAGTGCACTACCATGGAACATGACAAGAGCAGACCCAGGAGCTGTCTGCATCCACATCCATCCTGCTTTTTTCCCTCCCAATCACAATTCCTGAGGTCCGGTGGCTTTGCAATGCCTCACTGAGGAGCTGTGGAATTCAAGTTCTGTCTGAGAAACAGAACAGCATCCATGAGGTTCCCTGCAAAGATTCCAAACTGCACAACTCCTGGGCCAGACCAGGGACATGCTCAGGTCCCTTTTCCACAAAAAGCCTGGATTTTCAACTCAACAACAAAGCAAAGCTGCATTTAATATTCTGCTGGTCAGAGGAAGAAACCGCTGAAACATGAAACCCCTCGATGTATTTGTGTGTGTTTTTGATTAAAGAGCTAGAAAGTGATGCAGACAACCCCAGAACTCTTCTTTCCCACTGTTCCCAGGCACAGGATGCTGCAGGATTCAGGATGACCTTGGCAGAAACACGCAGTGACCAGCACTGGACCCAAGGAAGGGTAATTACTGTGCAGCACCTGGCTATCAAACTATTCCAATGAACTGGCACCATTTTATTTCCCCTAATGGTCACAAGAACATTTGTTCCTGAAGGTTTTCAGAATGATCTGGCAGGTAAAGCATCAGACTGGAGCCAAGAGGAGGAGCTCTGTAATGGGTTTTAACTTACCTGCTGTGACCTTCAGATATTGGCTGTCTCTCTTCAACTTTCTTTTATCAACACTTGATGGTCACTCTGCAGAGTCCAGACTCTCAAGGTGCCCAGTGAGACCTGCCAGCAGTCCCAGAACAAGTCAGCAGGAAGAACCACACTGAGCAGAGGCTTTGGAGTGAAGTGTTTTTACTTTTAGGTGTCATAGTGCCAGACTTGTACCTCAAGCTCACAGCAGAATATACAGAAGATTCAATACAGAGAATTTCAAGCACCTGAAAATGACCAGCCAGGACTTGCACAGCCAGAGAATTCTGCTGACAGGGTTTACAGCCTGTGCAGGGGTTTAACAGCACACTGAGAAATGCAGTTTGGTCAACGAGAATACAGGTACACAGGTTTAACAATTGTGACACAGGCCAGGAGCTCTCTGCCTTTTCTATTTCACAGAGGGAAGCCTCTCACTGAATACTATCACCACGGCAAGGGAGCACTCCTGTGCCAGCTGGAATATCTAAATAACTTAGCACAGAACTGAGATGTGGCCACTTCGTGTTAAATAAGCTCTGAACCCGTGTCAAACGAGAAACTACAAGAACTCCAAGAGCTGACTGAAATAATTTAACACACGCACAAGGAGGACAGGTAAGGGATGGCTAAGAGCTGTACATTCCACCTGAAGCTCAGACTTGACTCCCAGCACTGCCAGGACACTCCTCCCTCCTCCCAGCTCTACCCATTGATGCGATAATTCACGTGGATCTCGGGTTTGATGTCACACACCAGTGACAGCAGCTGGGACATCACCACCTCCCGGTTCTTCTGGAAGTTCTGCTGGATCACGCTCATCTTTTCCTGAGTCTCCTTCTCAACTTCAGTGGTGCAGCTGCCATGGGAGCCAAGGGCCTACAAACAGCAAAGGGAAGAGGAATCACCATGCCAAGCTCTGTATTTTGTTATTCTGGATCATCTCAGACATCCATCACTGTGAGCTAAGATCAATGTTAATGTTCATATTAAAAAAAGTATTGCTGCACTTTTTGCTCAGATTTCACCTTAAACTTGTCCAAGTATTTTATCCTCAGCCCCTGCCTTTTACCCTCTTTAATAAATTATCAAATGGTTTGGGTTGGAAGGGACCTTAAAGACCATCTTTTCCCAATCCCCTGCCATTTATTCATTATCCACCAGTTTAGAGCAGGAGTTTCTAAGGAGTGCCCAAAATAAAGGCCCTGCTGTCCAGACAACTGGAACCCCGGGCACAACTGTACTACAGAGTGCAAGGAAAGTAACACCCACTTGGAGCACAATTCCCACCATCTCACTCCTTGGAGAATCTTCATAAAAATCTCAGCCTTCCCTTCTGGTGACCAGGGACACGGCAAGTGGCCTCTGCCATGTCAGCACCATGGGAACAAGCCTGTGACAGGAGCAGTGAGCTCAGTCTTTTCTGGACACGGCTACACACAGCAGCTTTAGGAGGCAGTCACCCCTCAGGGCACCCAGGAGTTTATTAAGCTCCTTCCCTGCCAGTTGAGGGGTAACACACCACATCCTGAGCCACGTCCGCGGGTTTTTCTGGGACACGTGGCTGTGCCTCACAGGAAGGCACTTGGGGAAGTGCTGCTGCTGCAACTCGCTCCACCCTGAGGGTGCTGCCAGGGCCAGCACAAGGCAAAGGGGCTGGAAATGTGAGTGATGGAGAAAACCCACCGCTGCCTCCTTGGCCTTGAACTCCTTCTCCCGCTGCAGGCGGTACTGCTCGATCTCTGCCTGGGCCTCCTCCTTGGCCTGCTTCAGCCTCCGGTTCTTCCCTGCTCCCAACGGACACACCAAGGCAGAGAGAGGAGAGAAAGCACTGAGAGCTGCTTTTCCTGCTGCACAGCCATCCCCACAGTGTTTGCTCCTCCTGCAGAGGCACCAGCCCAGCCCCCTCCCCGAGCCTGCTGATCTCAGGAGGATCCAGCAAACCATGGCCAAGGTCACCCAGCCATGAGCTCCACCACTGAGGAGCATCCCGGAGCATGTGCAGGCATCAGGCACCATCCAGGCCTGGCTTTATCCACAGAATGAGCCCCAGACTGGTTTGGGTTCAAGGAACCTTCAAGATCAGCCCATCCCACCCCCTGCCATGAGCAGGGACACCTCCCACTGTCCCAGGCTGCTCCAACCCCAATGTCCAGCCTGGCCTGGGACACCACCAGGGATCCAGGGGCAGCCACAGCTGCTCTGGGCACCCTGTGCCAGGGCCTGCCCACTCTGCCAGGGAACAATTCCTGCCCAATCTCCCATCCAGCCCTGCCCTCTGGCACTTTCCATAAAAAAAATCCCCCTCTCTCCTTGTCAAAATCCTCTTTGAGGCCCTGGAAGGGGCTCTGAGCTCTCCCTGGAGCCTTCTCTTCCCCAGGTGAACATCCCCAGCTCTCCCAGCCTGGCTCCAGCCCTAGGAGCAGCTCTGTGGCCTCCTCTGGATCTCTGCAGCAGCTCCAGGTCCTTGCTGTGCTGGCCCAGGGCTGGGGCAGCTCTGCAGCTGGGGCCTGACCTGAGCCCAGGGACAGAATCCCTCAGGATGTGTTTGGCCCTAAAGGCTGTGCATGTACTGCAGGCTCCTGTCCAGCCCCTCACCCACCAGAACCCCCAAGTTCCTCCCTGCAGGGCTTCTCCCAATGAGTTCTCCAAGTCTGTACCCAGGTTTAGGATTGATCCAACCCATGTGAGTGTGCAGCCTCTGTGAGATCCCGAAAAAGCCCAACAGAAAGAACATTAAATCTTAGCTTTGCCACACCAGCTGTGAAACCAAGAGCAGGCCTGGCCACTGCCTCTACTTCCCCTCCTGGACTTCCCACCACATTCTCCCCTCCAAGATTATCATCACTGGAGTGAACTACAAAAATCTGCCTCTTGCAACACTGTCAGGGGCTTGAACTGCAACCCAGGGCAGGTATATAAACAGAGATATACGTATGTATTTGTTTGAAGCAGAAAAGATTTGCAAACTTGGGAGTCTTTGAAACCAGAATTTCTCTTGTATAACAGGAAAAGCTTACTTGGATCCACTAGGAACAGCTCTATAATCACCGATATGGAAACACACTGTTTTCACGCGGAAAACAGCAGCTGAAGGTAGGAAGGACAGAGAGGAGCACAGCCATGCCCCAAGCCGTGGCCAGGTTATGGTGGTCGTGTCTTGCAGAGAGCCAGGAGCCCCCGAGCTCCTGAGCCTGCGCTGGGCAGGAGGGTCCCGGTGCGGCTCCGACCCCCCACTCTGCACTGAGCCTTGGGGAGCCCGGAGCGCTGCTGTCCTGGCGGCCCCAGCGGGCCCCGAGCCCCCCGGGGCAGGGCGGGGCAGGGCTGGGGCGATCCCCGCTGCCCACCGCCCTCAGCGCCGGGGCCGCAAGGCCTGAGGCGGCCGCGCCGGGACAGGCCAAGCAGAGCCGGGCCGGGCTCCCCCGCCATCACACCCCCCTCGGCGGGGCCTGGCGGAGCCGGGCCGTGCCGTACTCACTCTTGCGGGCCTCGGCCACCTTCTCCGCGGCGCGTTTCTCGGCCTGCAGCAGCTGCTGGATGCCCTGCGACTGGCTCGCCATGGCGGCCGCTCCGTCCGGCCGGCCGCGCCAGCGTCACTGCGTCACCAGGGGCACGCCCACACTGCGCCGGACACGCCCTCGGACACGCCCCTCTCATTGAGAACAACTAGTGCTTGATCTAAGCCCCGCCCATAGCTCCGCCCCTTCGGCTTTGTCCCGCCCACTGGAGCGCCCTGTCATTTTAGCTCCGCCCCGGGGCCGCCTGGACACGCCCCCATAGCGCCAGGCCCCGCCCCTTGGTTTGTGAGGGGAGCCCCCGACCAAGGCTGGTTTGATCCCTCCGCCCTATGTTCCTGCGCCCTTTCGGTGCCCCCTGCCACAAAATCCACTTAAACCCCTGAAGAAAGATGCTGATAGGTTTTTTTTATTTGTTTCTTTCGTGGTTTGTAATCGCTGGAACCGCGGCAGCCCCCGATTGAGCAGTGACAAGGGCACTAGGGATGCTTTGGTCCCTCCTGGGCTATGGCATCTCCTCCCCACTGCTGGCATGGCGGGTGTCACCCCCAGCACAGAGCCACCGGTGCTCAGAGGACTTTACGCTCATCCACCCCCAGCACAGAGCCACTGATGCTCAGAGGACTGACTTCACACTCATCCTGGACAACCTTTGCCAGGAGCTCCCAGGAGAACCAAGTGTCTCCCGACCACCCCCACGCTTCACCCCATCCCACCCAACCCTCTCCCATCACATCCCAGGGGCCATTGAAAGCCCTGAACGCAGCTCGCCCCAGCACTTTCGGAGCATAAAATACAATTATTGTCAAATAATATCACTCTGATGAAGCCTCAGAGCCAGGACAGTGACTCATCGCTGCCGGGAGAGGCGGGNGGGGGCTGCCGGTCCGCCTCCTCCATCCCCCGTGATGGAAGGGACAGGAGACAATGAATCAAATGCATATTTATAGTGCTGAATAGGAATTGTGAGTGTTTTCAGGGTGACCTTCAGCTGGGCCCAGTGATTAAGTGAATGGGCTTAGCGTGCACATCCATTCACGGGGATATTTGTTTCGGTAAAAGATAAAAGGAAAGATGGGGAGAAGAGCTCGGACCGTAATTCTGGGGTTTGAAGGAAGGCTTGGTGCTGGGTGCTGGGATGGGGCACTGGGAATAAAAGGATGAGCTGTGGCATCCCAGCTGGGCTGTGCTGGCAGAAGGAAAACCCAGAAATCTTGTCCTACATCATCTGTCCCAGACACGGCAGCTCCAGCGAGGGGACATGCTCAGGTGCTGTGCTGGTTGTCAGGGAGCACAGGAAATCTGGATGGTTTGGGCTGGAAGGGGCCTCATTTACTTCCAACCCACCCTGACATTCTGTCTCTATCCCAAAATATGTCACAGCTGAAAAAACTGCTGGGGTCAACTGGGGTAGATCCAGGCTTCTTTACAGCATTAACCCAGAAATGAGGCTCTTCTCATCTGACCCCAAGCCCCAGGAGCCCTCCTCTCACCTCACCAAAGCCACAAAATCATTAAACCCTCCCTCTGACTCCCACGATGCCCCTCAGCCCCATTCTCATCTATGCTCATTAGCCGTTCCCGTGTTTTCAGCAATGTTCCCTGTTAATTAGATCACTCGAGCTGAACCCAGAGGTGACCCCAGAGCAGGATGCTCTGAAGGGGATCCCAGGGATCAAACAGGGTTTGGAGCAAAGGGGTCCAAAGGGGCCTGGCTGTGCCTTGAAGTCACAGGCAGCACTGGGGTGTTGTTTTTCTCTTGGGTGATGGTGATTTTCAGATTCACAGCTTCTGTCTGTAAGGTGATAATGAGAACACTGCCCTTTTCTGCCCCCTGAAATACTTTGGTGCTGATCAGACTAAATTTTCAGACAAAAATCCCTCTGAATTTCAGCTCTAGGTTGCTTAAAAAAAACATGTGATGAGTTTTTAGCTATTTCATTTTGACGGTTAACAAATGAGACAATAACATATTCACATTTAAAACAAACTTTTCCTTGGTTGTATTGCCTTCTAGTTTATGACTGCCCAAAAGCTAATTGAAATCTCATGGTGTGTGTCACATGGAACACATGTGAATTCAAAAGCTGTTGGAACAACTTCCCCATTCACTTAATGTTTGAAAGAATCGCTTCTTGCTGGCTGCAAAAAAAACAAAATAAAACCCAAACCCATCATTTCCAATCCTCAGACTTGCACAGGTATAAATAAAAGCTGCTGGAACCACTTGAATTTTTAGCAGAAATGAGTTGATAATTATTTAGCATCAGCAGTACTTCCGAGCTTGACTTTTATTCCCTCAGATTCAGGGAACATGAGCTTGTCACTCACTGTAAGAGGAGGCAGCTCTTGCTGACACTGACATTGGCATCCTTTTATTTGTCCAGCGCTGGGCAAAGGACATCTGAGGATGAGAAACTTCAGCAATCCTAAATTTCATGCACCTCACATCCATCAGAGACTGAAGGAAGGATATTCATACGAGGCTGAGGCTGGTCCTGCTCTCTAGGATGGGAAAACAAATTATTGAAGTAAACAAATGAAAGGATTCTTTCTTCCTTTTAGCTGTTTCCACAGATCACAATAATGAAAATTAAATTAAACACATCTCTGAATTATTTTCATTCTTTTTCCAAAAGCTTTTTTATTTTTCTGCAAGCATTAAATACTTGTTTTCATTTTGGAACCGCATCTCTCCTCGCTCTGCTCTTGTTCTACACTGGGTCACAACTCCAAGCGTGTGTCACACAGGTTTCTGAAATACCAGCAGATATCTCTGGAATAAAGGAGAAAAAATACAGCTTGTTTTTGCTTTTCTTTTAGTTTCCAAGCCCAGGCAACACGTGCCATGTCTCATGATCCTGCTGTCATTAAGGATTCCCAGACATATTTGGGAAGAATGAGATTTTAAACTGTCTGGGCCCTTTCCAGAGCAGGTAATTACATTTTTCCTCTCTAAATTCCCTTGCACTTTCAATTGGATATGTTATTATTCTCCATTCCCCAAGTTAAACTGTTATGCTGTGCAATTGTCTGTTCTTTCAAAGAGATTTTGTGTTCGCCCCTGGGAACTGAGCTGATCTCTCTCTTCTGAGGTTTAATTCATTCACAGAAATGCACTGAGGTGATGCAGCTGTTGGATGTTGATAAAAAAAAATTGGTTGATTATTAAAAGATGGTCAATGAATGATTATTAACTCACATTCATATTTTGGATGGATTTTTCAATTTATAAACCGACTATTATAAATCAAAGTACAGCATTAGCAGCAGAATTTACACAGATAAATCAATTAAACCCTGAAATGCACAAGTTAGTGCCACTTGTCTGTACCCGACCTGTGCCAAGAATTTGGCCCAAATATCCCAAAATGAGAAAGAAAGCTCCATTTATCATCTGCAGTCGCTCTGTGATCAAGGACGATTTAAAGCCCGGAATAACCCGATTGCAGTGATGGAATTACACCAGAATGGACACATTGATATTGTAAGAATTGATTTTTTTTAAAAGCAGTTGAAGAAGCCATATTTCTGTGTCAGCCCCTGTTATCCTCCTTCGGGATAAGAGAGCTGCTTTGGGGTGATGCTTGGCTGTGCCAGTGGCTCACGTCACCCACCAGCCTCCGTTTCATATAAATCAGGATCTTTTGGAAGAGCCAGCGTGGGAGCTCTGTTTATATATTCTTCTGTTGGGATGAAGTGTCAGCAGACTTTATTAATTCCTTGTCCACCAGAGGAAATCTCCATTCCTGCTTCCTTGACATCTCCTGGAGTCCATCCTTAACCAGAGGTCAGGTGTCGTTTGCAAAGGAAAGACTGGGAAGATACAGAGTGTTCCCCATGGGGTATCCCTGTGTCCCATCCATGGGATTCCTCCATCAGGGAACATCCTGGGAGGGCCCTCATGGACTCACCACAGACCATCTGGACCAGGATTTTCGGATGTGACAGCAAAGCAAAGCTTTTCTCCTGGAGAAAATACAGTAATAAATAACGTCTCCTCTAATGGGCAGCACCAAAGGTTTGGCTGCTGAAGGCAACTTCCAGTTCTTCACAAGAACATTACTCCTGTTCCACGGGGAAAAAACACGCAGAAAATGTTGGTTTTTCCCCACCATAACAGTTCTTTTGGCTTCTCAGTTCCTCTCTCTCTGCCCCAAACCACTGAGTAATGTCACTGTGCACCGTGGCACAGGCACACTGACTCGCAGTGATGGATGAGACAATCCCTGTGTACGGAGATTGTTTGGTGCTCGGAGCTCTTGGAGTAAATGACACAGCACAGCACAAGCTTCATTATCAATATTGCCTGGAAATATCAAAAACGTCGGAGCCCGCAGTTTAATTTGGATGCTTATCATAAGCTCGGGAGAAATGGAAATGTGTGACAATAACAAAACACTGCAGCAGGGATGCCAAGCAGCCTCGAGCAGCTGATGAATGTCTAGGCCACGAGGGATGGAGCCGCGGGTGCCGGGGGATCCTTCTCCAACACTTGTTCGAACAAAAGTGATGCCGGGAAGTGACAATGTCTGGAGCTCCAGCAAAGATCCCCGCGGCCTCTGGGGCCTGAGGAGATGTAGAACAAGAGCTGCTGATGTGCAGCTTCCTCGTGGGACTGCTCACATCGCTCAGCTGCAGGGCTCCTGCCTGCTACATGAAGCAGATTTTTCTCCATAAGGGCAGTGGAGCGATAGACTCTTCACTGCACAAGCTCAACCAAACACTCAGAATTACCCCAGGAAGGTGAACTTCCCTCGCTCCCAGCTCAGAAAGTTTGGAGCCTGAAGCCAGACAGCAAATAGCTCCTCCAGGAAGGTTTTTCTGAGGTACATAAGCACCTAGGCATGCAGATAGCTACCTAGTGGAACTAATTTGTTTACAACGTTCACGGAAAAATCTTAATAACCAATTTCTATATTTAGCCTAAATGCCTTTGAAAATCCAAGCTCTACATCCCTGTGCTCACTCTCCCCATCCACTCCTGTGCAACTACGGGAAAAATCCAAAAATAAACCTACAGCCAGCACGACCCTCCCATGGTCTTGATTTTGTCAAAACCAACCCAAAGGCTGCTGCCCTGCTTTGGCCACACTGCACCTGCAGTTTGGACTCTTAATTACCCAGCTCATTGCAAAACCAAGTGTACCCAGTTTACCTGAATTACCCCCCTGGTTCTCCCACTGCTCTCCCCTCCCCAGATCAAACCCCTGCTCCATCCTGCTTGATTTCCATTGCGATTTGCCAGACAGCTCTCAGCTGCAGGGAGAAATAAAATCAATCTATTTTTCCACTCCCTCATCCAGCAGCTTCATGCTCTGCCCGGCATCGAGCCTCGTGCTGGCACCATGAGCTCCCCAGCAACTGGCCACCACCAAAGCAGCCCAGGGCCATTTGGTCAGTGAGTTTCAGAGCTGCTGGAGCAGGGGCTGCAATGATCTGCCTGACTGTGCCACGGGCTCAGGAGCAGAGTTTGGGCTCTGTGTAATGGGATTGCACTTCAGTGGTTTCGGGATATTAATAGCGGGATTAACCTGAAACAGCCACAGTAAAAAATTGATTATCAAGAACAATAAATCATCTCACACATGCAGGTAGCCTGGGGGGTTTTTTGCATTGCAAAGCCATGAGTTTCTCTACAGCCCTGTAACAACCCCCAGCACAGAGCAATACCCAGGAAAAAGCCAACCTAAATATGATTAAACTATTTTGGGAATGCAGAAAGCAAAGGAGGAGAAGGCTGCTGGATTTTACAGCTCTAAGATACAGACACAAGGAATGTGAGTTGTTTTTCTGCCCCTCCCCACCTCTACCTGCTGACCAGTTCTTTCCAGAAAACTTTGGGAATGACTTTGCAGGGCCTGGAGCCAGGACAAGATGTGGCTGCTCTGGGCACGAAGGACATGGGAAGGAGTGTGGCTACTTCAGCATCCAGCAGGGGAGTGATGGCCGGCCCCCCCTGCATCCCAGGGCCCTGAGCTCCCTGGATTTGCACCTGCAGTTTTCCATACACAACCCTTGGAATGCAGAAGGGCTACTGCTAAAGGCTCAGCCTGGTCCAGCTGCCTTCCCCCCCCCCCAGGAACAGGGATCCCACAGAGCTGCGATGTTTGAAGGACACTGAAGCACCAGATACCCAAACCCACCCCACAAAACCCACAGCTGGAATGTGAACTGTCATTTCCTTGGAGGCACGAGTGAATAACCCCTGCCCTTGGACTGAGTCATCTGCTCCTGACTCCTGATCCAGACAGGAAACATTGAGTGAGCCCTGGGAAGGGCCCTGCTCACACCCAGGGAGGTGAATTATCCTTTGCATTGGGGCAGATTCCTTGACCATCAGTGTGACATTGCCATGCCAAATGCACATCCCCGGAGCTGGAGAGGAGCATGGCTGAGAGGGAAAAAGGATGTGCCTCTCAGCCTCTGAAGCAGGCTATTTATAACATCAAGGAACATTTCAGAGGATAATTTTCAAATATTCCACAGGCACAGAAGCGGAAAAAGAGACATTTGGGTTGGGATTGGAGTTCTTTGCTACACCCAGTCCCCGTCCACACCAGCAGGACTTGGAGCACACCAGTGCCAGGGCTCTTTTCACTTCCATATGTCTCCTGGGTACTCTCAAGTGCAGTTCAGCTTCTTAGGAAAATTAATCCACAAGTGCCAGAAGTTTATGTCCAAAAAGGAGAGAGGGGAGTTCTTTAACTTTATTCAAATAAAGGGAGAGGCCATGGGGTATTTCCCCTGGGGTCTCTCTAATTTTGGAGGACGCAGCATCCTTTTTATCCCAATTTCCCGGCCACATTTCCTTCTCTCTTTCCCCATTGGCTGAGAGTTACAGACTTCCTGGAGTGCCCAATACCTAAAATTCCCCTTTAATGTATAACCCACCTTTTAATTTTTAGTTCTTGTGGAATTTAAGGGTTTTCCCCATTGTTTCTTTCATCTTTCAATATCCAATTTCATTTATCAGCAAATCTACGGTTTGTTTGTAAAGGCAAATATCTTCTTTTCCATTCATCAATCAGTGGAATCCTTCCCATTGTTTCTTTTCTCTCTCAGTGCTGGTTTTATCTACCAGCAGCCCCACTGGTTGTTTGTAAAGACAAGTCTGTCCTTCCTCTCAAGCTGTAGGAAGGCGCTCAGGTATTTCTACAGCTCAGAAGGTCCCTGTCCCTTCCATCAACTCTGATCTGCACTGGGAATCCACAGATCACAGACCCTCCCCAGCCCTCTGGCTCTCCAGTGCTTGAGGAATTACATCTGCTCCGTGCTCCCTGTAAGAGGCTGAGAGTGGAGCAGGAGCCCTCACAGGGACAGGTGGGACAAGAGGAGCCAAGTGCTGCCATTGAGTCAAAGCAAGTCCATCCATCCAATTCAAGTCGCTGGGCCACAGCTCCCTGCTTTTGTTTGAGGATTATTTACAGCCAGTGACAAAGAACCAAATCCAAGTTGAGGAGATCACTGAGACACCCAGGGACTGGCCAGTTGGAACCATGGAATCTGCTGACCTGGAATAGTGTTGGCATCAGAGGCAAAACGCCCACAGGGCCTGGAGTTTACTGGGAACTGCAGCAAAGCTCCCTTGAACCCCCAGAAGGAGCCTTTTCTAGAGCCATGCCTGGGCCAGGAGGAATGCAGAGAGGGATTAGCAGATTGGACATCTCAAAGCCTGGCACGCGTTGCAGTGGTGATGGAGTTGGGCTTGGGAAGTCTGGGATGCAGTGGGAGAACTCACAGCTCTTCCAGCAGTGATCCCAGAGGGGTGAGAGTCCCCCATTGCTGCCCTTCCCATTCCTGCATTCCACAGAACACAGAGCTGATCCACACACCCCCAGCCCTGAGCCCCACTCTGGGGAAGAGCAGGCTTTGGTAACAGTGGACAAGCTGCTGCTTTCCCAGGTACCTCAGCCTGGGCTGTGAATCAGCTCCACGCTGCCAGTCCTTCCCTGCAGACCCCCAGGCAAGGTCAAAGTGAGCCCCGAGTGCTGCAGGAGCCTTGAATTCCCTCCCAGGGGAAGAGCCCACCAGTATCCCATCCTGTCTCCCTGTATCCAGCTCACTCTGATCCCATGCCCCAGCTCTTGGAGCAGCCCAAGGCAGAGCCTTTGGAACACCCTCCAGCCCACCTGGCACCAGCAGCACAGCTCCTGCCTCCCTGCCTCGGTTGTTCTGCCCACCACAAAATAAAACACAGTGAATTTGCAATAAAAAGGAAAAAAAACAGGTGGAGTTTGTCTTTGCCATCTCATTCGGCTCCCGAGTAGGACTCTGGCAGTGTCCAGACTCCAGCTCCATTCCAGCCAGCCTGGTAATGGGAATGGGACCAGTTTGCTTGTTCCTACCACAGACACTTCATCCATCACTCCAGGAAACCTGGTTTTACTCTTGTCATACAGAAAAACACATTTATGATGGGTAAAATCCCGTCTCCAATCCTGATCCTGGTTTATTGCTACAGGAGGCCTAAATCCTGGGATTTTGCTCAAGAAGAATTCAGCTTGTTTATCTCAAATGCTCCAGCAGATAAGATCCAAAGCAGCAGGTGTGCACTTATCTGCCACATCCACACCTGGCATTTTCTTCCCCAATGGCCAGCTCCAGCTCCCTGGTGTTTCTCAGGTCAGTGTGCTGAGGTTAACCCCCAGTTTTGTTTGTTTTCTGTGTGATTTCTACCATTTCAATAAAGATGTTTGTCACCAAACCCAAACATTTCATATCTACAGACTGCATATGCACAGAACATCCCATTTCCTCCTCTCCCTCACATTTAGAGAGCACGTGGAATTCGGGGCTGACGCTCAGGATGGATTGCACCGAGCTAAGAGAGACACCAGACACCCATTTCTGTGCAAAAAGCCCAAACCTCCCTGTTTAAATCCCTTTGCCATGACTGATGGTTGGTATTTAAACAAGCACATGGTGTTCCTGAAGCAGTTTATCCACTTTAATTAAAAACTTGTATTTATAGAGCAGGAGAGGTGTGCTGTACAGCAGCAGGAAGTTACAGTCCCCACTTTGGGTTGCAGGTGGCTTTTTGCAGTAACCAGCACATAATCACTGCTAAACTGGAATAAGCACCATCGATTGCTGTCTCCAACAGAGGATATGGCTTTAAAAAGCTCACAACATCAGGCTTATTGTATTTATTGATTGAGACTGTGAGGACCGTAATCACGAGTGAGATGAAACACCAGGTTATTCATCAGCTGCTGGCTGTTCAAAAGGAGCACCCAAAACTGCCCAAATGGCATCCAACAAGAGCAAAGGCTGCTGTGAGAGGGCTTTGTCGCCAGCCCGTGACCACAGAGGGCAGAGCTGGGGGTGCTGCAGGCAGCAGCTGCCAGGCAGAGCTGGCTCCTGACCCCTCCTGGGCAGAGAGCAGAGCAGGAGAAGCCAAGCCCTACATGTCCCACTAAACATCTCACCAGCAGAAACAAGAGGGGAGGCAGCCCCCGGCTTCAGGTGCCTGCACTGCAAAGCAAAAATAGCAGCCAGCAGGTTGGGCAGCCACTCATCTAAATCAGAGATCAGGAGTTTCCTCTTCAAAACTGAACCTGGCTGCATGAAAACCTCATTTTCATGCCCTTTTTAACTTGCCTCTTCTCCTCCAGTGCCTGCTGCTGCCCAGGCTCCAGAACTGGACTGTGACAGCACCACTTAGCAATGATCACTCCTCACCCTTTTGTTGCCATATCACGTCGCATACACGACCCCACAGCCTGGGCACAGCATCACAGCTCCTCAGGGCATGAGATTCCTGCTGTGGGGAACAGCAGAAAGGAGTTGTTGTTCCAGGGAGCAAAGGGCAGCATCCTCACCGAGGACAGCACAGCACCTGTTGAGGAAGGAGCTCTAGGTTGATCAGGAATCACTTCCAGACATCCAGAAATCTCATTTCCAGATAGGTCCTCAGGAAACCAGTCAGGAACCCAAGGCACAAACCCACACGTGACACAGCACAACCTGAGCCCAGGGCTGAGCCAAAATTCATCTCCTGAGCCCTCCAGTGAGAGCCAGGGGTGAGACCCCAGGTGGGGCTGCCCAGGGCAGCTAGAGCCCGGTGGAACACAGGGATGGAGCTCCTTTAAGGACTGATTTTGCTTAAGAACTCCTAAATGACCCTGGCAAAAGGGTAAATTAGTGTTTTCCCTGGCTTTGGTACTGTCCTCCCTGTGTTCCTTGCAATCAGCAGTGTCAGGGGCTGCTGCCATCTCTTCTCTCACCAGACCATCCCTCTGTTCTCTTTGTCTCTGTTTTCCCCAACTTCACTCAAACTTTCCCACCACAGCCTCATCACAGATCCTTTTCCCAAGGAACACCTACATGATTTAATGCCTTTCTGGTGCCTAATCAAGCATTCTACTTAAAGAAGTCCTAAATTAGTCTTGCGTGTTCCTTGTCAGATCATTAGCCACATTGGCTTTCATGCTGTTTTCCACTTAAATCTGGGCTTTAAGTGTTCTCTCTCTCCAAGTTGTTCTAAAGCACCGTGTGCTATTTATCAAACAAAAGGTCTCAGTTGCTGTTCTGGTGTCACAAGTCCCCAGTGCTGGGGATTTTTGCAGTGTCCTGACGTGACACTGAGGCTTGAGCTCCTGTCTGCTGTGTGTTGCTGTTTATAGTAACAGGGAGCACTCAGTCTATTAAAATTTGGGGTTTTCTGTCTGTGCCTTCGGGAGAAAGAGGTGACCAGAGTCTGGTGCCTGGGGAAAGGGCATCTTTGGTGCAGCAGCTTGGTAGTTAAATATCCAACACTCCAGACAGTTCTTGTTTTGGAGGATGTGTCCCTATGCCCCAAATCAGGGAAATTATTTGGTTCTTAGAAAGCCAAAAGAAGCTCAGTGGTGTTTGCAAAAGAGAAGTCCTTTACAATTTGCTGCAGGCTGCATAGTCACCCATGTGAGAACGAGCCTTGCTTTTTTCTAGCATTTCTTGTTAAAATCCCTGCCAAGTCCCTTGCCTAAAGGGTAATTTAGAATTTCTGAGGTTAAGACTGCTAGCAGCCTCCTGGCCTATGGATCTGCATTTTTATACATATCCCAAATGCACATAATTTACCACTTAAATGCTCTGGTTTGTACCAGGGGGAGAAAAGCTTCCAAGATCAAACACTAGGCAGTGTCTCCTAATAAACTCTGCTAAAATGCTGTGGAACAGAGCTCATCCTGCAGGGAGAGCAGCTCCAGGAGCTGCAGGAACAGCCTGTGTGGTGCAAAGCTGCAGCCTCACAGCACTGACCACTCACAGACACCGATTAATTTAAACACTAATCACTTGTGCCAAAACTCAGCAAATGTCCTGTCACCAGAAACTTGTTTGAAACTAAAAAATCTCCCTTTCCTTGGGAAGAAAAGGCTTTTCTTGGGAAGAAAAGATAGCAGGAGGGGTGGGAAGCTGAGGTGGCACTGGGGACTCTACCCTTTGGTGTCCCCAGTAGCCCAGAAGGAGCTGCAGATGGGGCACACCCAGCCTGAGGGTCCTCTGCAGCTCTGAGAGCCTCTCTGTGCTAAGGGAGCAAAGGGAAAAGGAGAAAAGGGGAAAAGGGGAAAAAAACCCATTTTCCATCAAGCAGTGGAGCAGGGGCCACCCAGCTGCATCCTCCCCCACAGAAATCCTGCAAGGGAATGCAAGAAGGAACTTGGATGTGGAAAACTTGAAACCCTGGGAGTGTTTATTGGTGGCAGGAGAAAGGAGGCTGGAGGGTGTGAGAGGCAGAGCTCAGGGAGAAGAATTTGGCTGCACCAGCCTTGGGTTGTGTGGAGTGGAAGAGCGGGAGGTTTGTAGGGAGCAATAACAGAGAGTAATAACTTTCCAAAGCAGTGGGAAAACACTGGGATCTGGGATAGGCACAGTGCTGGGAGAGCAGGAATGAGAGGTTAACACAACCCCTGTGGGCTGGGGTGTGAGCACAGATCCCAAGGGCTGCTGGAGCCCCAAAGCAGCAGCCTGGTTGCCTTCCCAACTCGTCCTGCTCGTGTCCAAGGAGGAGGGGGGTGACAGGAGCTGTCTGTCTCTCCTGCCTGGCAGCTGGCAGCTCTCCTCCTCCTTTATCATCCTGCCCAGCTCATTGCCAAGGTTTTATGCAAAGCAGAAAAGCCTCATTAAGTGATGCTGAAAGCACTCCCCTCTTGGTGTGAGATGTGACACCCATCTAAGTGAGCAAAATGTTCTGCCTGGGTTGATGCTTTGTGCAGGTACAAAATGACTCGGGAAGGCGCAGAGTGGGGAGAAATCCGGCCTGGGGTGGAAGGGGAACTGACTGAGCTTGCAAAGTGTGTCAGTCTCAAAGTTGGGAAACAAGCCCAGACATCCTCATTGTAAGTCTGATATTCAGCTGCACATGCCAAATGCCTTCTGACTTCCCTGACAGAGCTCCAGGGAGCAAATCCAGAAGGACAGTGACATCTCCTCTGATTTATCAGCATTTCCTGCAGTCCACGGACAGGCAGAGCTTGGTTTCATGCTCCAAGCCCCGTCCATCCGGCCTTTGGAGCTGCCCTGTGGGATTCCTTGGGGTCTGGTCCTCAGGGGTTCAAGAAGCATTTAGACAATGGGCACAGGGTGGGGTTGTTGGGGTTGCCCTGTGCAGGGCCAGGAGTTGGATAATCCTTGTGGGTCCCTTCCAGCTCAGGATAGCCTAAGATTTTAAATCAGGCAGCTCTGTTGCAGCCAAAGGTGCTGCTACATTTTGTACTGGGTGAGTTTGTCCTGCAATTCCTCGAGGCTGGAACTCCCTCTGTCCATCACTTTCAGGAGAATCTGACCCAAAAAGTGCCAGCTCAGACCAAATCCCTGTGGAAGACGACTCCGTGTTACATTCAGAGATTGGGTGGGAACTGGAGCACCACCGGCCATGAGCTGGGTACCCAGAGAGTCTGAAGAGACCAGGGCACCTCTGGAAGGGACCAGGGTGCCAAAGGGTTTTGGCTTTGATTGTTTTTCTCTGAAAAGTGCTGTGCTGATGGTGTGGTGGGAACAGAGGGCCAGAACAGCACCTGTGCACCTCCAGGGAATCCTCCCTCCCTACCTGGGCAGGTACAGGGAGCACCAGCACTTTGAACTGCTGGCAGGGTCCGTGGCAGGGGGGAATGGCAAATTCTGACTCTCCTGGATAACAGGAAAAGAGGCACTGAGGTGGAGAATCCCAAATTAAAGCACTCTGGGCATTGCTAGTGGTGCTTTTTGGGGGCTGCTGGGAGAGCAGGGGTGGTGACAGCACTGTGCACAAAGGACCCTTTGTCCTGCTGCTGGAAGCCAGGAACTTGCAGCTACTGGGGGAAGATTCTCCTGAACTGGTGCCTGAGTGAATCCCAAACACCTCAGAGCACCTGCTCCCCCAAAAAGGGTCAGACAAGGATCATATCTTCCCTTTTTTTGGTAATTCCTTAATTATGGTGGTCTCCAAAGCTTGCAGAGGTGGCCCCTGTGCAGCTGAGCCTTGCACTGGGAAGGGAGGAAGGGTTCCTTTGCTTCTCCTCTGCTTATGCCGTGTTTTGTTTCCATCTGCCTGCTGGAAAGCAGAGTAGAGGACGTGCAACTGCAGAATTTGTCAGATAAACCAGTGTTTAAAGTATCCCTCCTCCCTGCATCCCATTCCATCTCCTCTCCTGTCGCTTGTCTCATTCAGGATATTATTAACTCGCTCTCTGTAGCCATGGCTCTGCTCACAGCACAGCATTAAACCAAATAGAGCAACAGCTGCTTGAGATGCAGCAAAATTCATCTCTCTGCTCTATTAGCTGGAGGCCTTGGCCCACACCAGGGAGAAGGTAGGAAGCAATTCATCCAGGAAAGCTGGAAAATTCAATCTGTTTTACCAGAGAGGGAGGTCTAGGCCACATGAGAATCCTTCTACTCCAGTCGTCCCTGCTGGCATCCCTGCTCTCCAGCAAGGACACTGTGACAGGGAAATGTTGACTTGGAGTCTTCATTCAGCTGCCCAGACCAGCAGCTACTCAAAACCTACTACGAATGCAGTCATCTTAATATAGTTTAGGCTGAATGAAGATAGTTTTGTTCCAGGCTAAATGAGGTGTTTTTAATGTCAGCTACTAAATTATCTCATGTAATCTGCTCGCTGCCTCCTGCTGAAGCAATGAGTGGCTGTGCTTGGGAGAGGCAGAGTAATTTGCCTCCAAATGTCTTCAGAGCAGCACGACTGTGACCTTACACTCTGAGACTGGTGACAGAGGTGCTGCAGAGCTGCCAGGAGCAGAAATCCCTTCCCCAGCCCAGGGAGAAGCCAAGAGGAGGCAAAATAATTCAGGAGAGGGCTGAGACTTGTTGCTGGCTCTGCCTCTGTAGAGAAATCATTTCCTCATTCACCATTTAGATTTTATTTATTTACCAGCTGCTTTTTTTTTAATGGGAATCTCATTGATGGTATTTAAGGGCAGAGGGTGGGCAGCTCTAGCTCAGGTTGTACAATCACAGACTGGTTTGGGTTGGAGGGGACCTTAAAAACCATCTTGTTCCACCCCCTAGGGACAACTTCCCCTAGACCAGCTTTCTCCAAGCCCCATCCATGCAGCCTAAATCCGGGTTCAGGCTGGAAATTCGGGAATGGCCACTGTGCCCACTGACTGAGGCCAGCTTTCTCCTCTGATGGCAGCAGGAGAAAGGATGTGCTGCACCAGAGCCCCCTTCCCCTCTTCCCAGCTGGCAGCACTTCCCTCTTCTCCCAAAGCAATTCCCTGACTCATTCCATGTCTGTGTGGATGTGTGTGTGGAGCAGTGGTCCCCGCAAACCCTTCATCCCCTGTGGGCTGCCCAAACCGTGGCCGCTCATTTTGTGTGTTCAGCATCTTCCCTGTCCTCGCAGGGAGCTGGTGGGGTCAGGGCCGGTGTCTCTGTGCCACACCAGTGGCAGAGCTGCAGTGTCCCCATGTGCCCAAGTGGCTGCCGTGCCCTGCTGAGCTCGGCGGGATCTGCTGGATTATCCACGTCATGGCCCTGCACGGCTTTGCTGCCTCTTAGCCCCGAGTTAAGTCCCTGAGGGGCAGAGCCCTTCTTGCTCCCTTTGCCTCCACGGAGGGAGGTTGAAACCCTCACAGGTTGTTCTTCCTGGCTGGGAACAGGCTGGGCACGTTTGGCCTCTGGAAGTAGCTCTGGGAGCGGTTTGGGTTGAGCAAAGCAGGGAACTCCAGCACCTGGAAAGAGATTCCGAATGGGTTTATGCAAAGGGTGTTTAACATTCACAGCAGTGCTGGCTGCAGGGTGAGCTGCTCCTCCTGCATGGCTGGGAGCTCGGGGAGGGCCACAAAGGCAGCTCTGGGGAAAGAATAACATCATTCCCCACAGTAATCCTGCCGGCTTTACCTTCTGCATCTAAAGTGATGAGATCAGGTGCCATCTAGTGTAAACCCTTCCTCTTAATGCACATCTGACTCAATCCACTTATTTCTGTTATTTCTTCCTTTCCCTGCTTTGATGTGCAAGCTCTGAACCCCTCAGCTGCTGAAACAAAAACAATTCAGCCCTTTCCCAGGAGATTCTGCAGCAAAAAGCTCACCAAGTCCTCCTGGTGCTGTCTGCAGTGCTAAAGGGAGGGAGCAAAATCTGACACCAATTCCAGCTGGGGAAACAAAGATGGGATGGGATGGGGTGGGGTGTGATGAGGGGTTCAGTCTGTGGCTGAGGCATGGCACAGCTGCTCTGGGCTGTCCCTCGTGCCCCTGGACAGGTCTCCTCTCTCTGTGGCATTAGCAGGATGGTTGTGGAAATGGTTTGTTGCAGGGAAGAGTGAATGGGCCCGATGCAGCCCGTGCTGAACTCCGGAGATGTTCCCTCCCCTTGGACAGGGTGTGTTTGTGGCCATTTCCATGTGCCCTGCCCTGGGTTTCAAGGCATGGGAGTGGATTGCACAGCCCTCCCACCCCTGCTCAGTGCTCCTGGGTATTCCCTGGTTGTGTCTCTGTGGAAAGAGTTCCAGCCCTTCCAGCCCCACCGGCAGGTCAGTGGCAGAAGGCTGAACCCCCCCTTTGAGAGCTGATATCGATCCGGCTGGCACAGATCAGTGCAGGATGTGTCTGTAAATATTTATTCTTTCCACTCCTGCCAGTTGACAGAAGAACCATTGACTCCTCGTGCTGCAAAGGTGTTTTGTGCTTATTGAACCCGAGAGTGGCTGCTCATCCAGAGATGCACGGCCCCAAACTCCCCCCTGGTGCAAAGGTGACGGGGAAAATACTCAGATTAACTCCAGTCTGAGGTGGAAAGTCATGTGGAAAATTAGGTGAGAGTGAGCTGACGCCTTGAACGTTCCCACCAGGGGATTCCTCTCTCCTGAGGACACAGGGAAGATCTGGGGCTCAGCCCGGGTGTGAGAGCTTTGCTCCGAGCAAATCTCCCCGATCTGGAGCTCCCAGGGCAAGGCAAGCCTGCCTCGGGGGAGGAGAATGAATATTTAAAAACGTAATCAGAGTCATTGGGGAAATGTGACAGGATTTAAACGATGACATAACACGCTTGTCTTGTCTTTGCTGCCGGTGCTAATGAGCACGAATTGAGAGCATTAGCGATCTATCCACGGGCATTAGCGAGTGTGCGCCAGGGGATCGCAGCCCTAATTAGTCTCATCCTCGGCTGCCAGCGCAGCCACTTTGCCAGCGCAGCCACTCTGGGGTTCCACAGGCTTTACCACAACACTGCCCATCACCTACACCTGCTTGTAGCTGGGTTTTGTCACCTTTGTCCCCCTAAGAGAAGCCCGAGCGCTTTTTCCTGTCTTCTGGCTAGTTTCAGATCTATGATGACATCCCTGAGAGGGTTTTTTGATCTGTTTTCTCTTGGCCTTTTGTTATTTTAGGAGAACTTTAGGCATTCAGAACAGATTTTCCATGTTTGTTTGTTTGTTTGTTTGTTTGTTTGTTTTGGGGTTGTTTGGGTTTTATTTTGTTGTTGTTGTTTGATTGTTTGGGTTTGTTTGGTTTTGTTTGGTTTTGTTTGGGTTTGTTTGTTAAAACTGATATTTGTCCTCCCAAAAGCCTCATCTCTGCAAGAAACCCAGAGGGGCTGGCCAGGAAACAAACAAATAAAAACCTGCAGAGAAAGGATCCAGGATTCAAGCTCATCCTGCTCATTTTTCCTACCTCTCCAAGTTCCCAATTCCTCACTGTGGGATTTTCAGTGGAGTTTCACAGAGCTGTATTAGAATGTCTGGGCTGGCCCCAGCGTGATGGGTGCTGGGAGGGAATGCAGCCAGCCGAGCTTTTTTGGGCAAGAGATTGGGCCTCTGGCATCTCCCAGCCTCTCCTTGATGGCAGGAAATGAATTTTGGAAAATCAAATGGCCGATATGATGGATTAGATGTCTTTGCCCCACTACATTTAATCGATGGCAGTGGGTATTTATTGCATTATATACTACAAATCCATAATGATTAGTACCTCGTTAACTTTTTCTTCTCTTTTGATTGTCTTCCTGCAGGGTTGTAATACGGTAGCCCAGAGCTCTGCATCCCTCTCCAGCCTGGCAGGGATGGGTTTGGAGGCTGGAGGAGATGAGAGCCATGCTCTGGATGAAGAGTGTGACCCTGCAGCCCCATTATCCTCTGAGTGAGAGGAGGAATCTCGGTGTAAATCATCCCCACCAGCACAGATGCTCATGGGGAGGCTCCAGGCTCACAGAGGTCTCAATCCTCTATTCCTGTGGCAATGGTTGAACGGGGAGCTGGGGTGGGGAATGGGGGATGAATTTCCTGATGCTCTGGCAGCATTCCAGGGCTGCCACAGCAGGACTGAGCTGCTCCCTGGGGAATTTGGGGTGTTGCACTTTCCCCTGGCACACAGACGGTCTCCAGACAGATGCTCAGGGAAAGGAACAGTCTCAGTGAGGAGCTGTAAGGAGCACCCCCCGTTCTGCCCTGGAGTTTGTCCCCCCAGATCTGTGCCATCAGACCTGGCAGCTGAGTTCTCCTGCTGGCAGGGCTGAGTTGTGCTCCTGATGCAAACCTGCAGGGATGGTTCGTACCACTGCAGTCACTTCCACCACTGCAGGAATGCTTGGGAAGCCAGCCCATAAATCCTGCCAGACTGACAGGCTTTCACAACCAGCAGACTGATAAATGTATTTGAATTAGATAAATGTTTTCAAATGAGATAAATACCTTCCAATTAAATTAGCTCTGTGTGAGTTTGTCAATTCCCAGTGTGAGTGAAGCCCCTGATTTTCCCACCTGCTGGGAGGCTGAACGTGTGCAAATGAGCTCTGCAGTGCTCAGGTCTGATGTGAAATTGTTGGATGTATTAACAAAGCTCTTCAGAAAGGGACTGTACTTCTCCCAAATTCATTCACTCCCCAGCCAGCGCCCATAAGAATGATGTGGAGCTGCTGAAATGAGTCCAGAGAGGACTGTGAAGGTGCTCCCAGGGCTGGAGCCCCTCAGCTCTGGAGACGGAGAGAGCTGGAGCTGCTCAGTGTGGAGAAGAGAAGGCTCCAGGGAGACCTTCCAGGGCCTAGAGGGGCTCCAGGAGAGCTGGAGAGGGACTGGGGACAAGGGATGGAGGGACAGGACACAGGGAATGGCTTCCACTGCCAGAGGGCAGGGCTGGATGGGAGACTGGGCAGGAATTGTTCCCTGGCAGGGTGGGCAGGCCCTGGCACAGGGTGCCCAGAGCAGCTGTGGCTGCCCCTGGATCCCTGGCAGTGCCCAAGGCCAGGCTGGACATTGGGGTTGGAGCAGCCTGGGACAGTGGGAGGTGTCCCTGCCATGGCAGGGGTGGAACCAAGATGATCTTTAAGACCAAACCATTCCATGGTTCTATCCCAACATCCCAGCCTGTGTGTGAGGTGCTGCACTCCAAGAGTAGCCAAGACCTCCAGCAGGGTGGAGTCCCTGCCTGAAGGGAGACTGGGCTGGGGCAGGGATGGACCCAGCAGGAGGAGAATTCAGAATTCAATTTGCACCTGCACACCCCCTGTGCACAAGGCCAACCCCAAATCATGCAGAAAGGACAAAGAGTCTGAGCTCCCCTTCCATCCTGCAACTTCCCAGCCAGTCCTCTGCCATCCAGCTCGTCTGCTGGGAATATTGCACTTGCTTGGCAATGTCTACAGAGCGAATAAACAATAAATATACAAATCTATACAATACATTAAACAATAATATAAATAATATCCCAGCTCTGTGCAGTAAGTTATTGAGAGCCCCGAGGCTGCCTCCTTCTGCAGGTGCTCCCTATGCCACAGCTCCCCAGTCATAAAATGGCCTTAGAATGGTGGAATCACAGAATGGTTTGCCCTGGAAGGGACCTTAAAGCTCATCCAGCTCCAACCCCCTGCCATAGGCAGGGACACTCTCACTAACCAGGGTCACTAAACCTGTCCCATCCAAGGACAGCCAGCTCAGAACGGGCTCTGTGTCCTTACACACCCAACTGAACAGCCAAGGTGCCCAAATCAGAGAGCAGGCACCTGATCCTGTGCCAGTGGCGGCTCTGCCTGCCCGTGACACCCAGGCCCACTTCGTGACTGAGCCATGATTTGTGCTGGGCATTAAAAGAAAAAAAAAAAAAAAGCTGATGACGCAAGTGGCTTTTTCTTTCAGGCATTTCAAGCAGGACTGGAGAGTGCATAAGTGCAAGAAATTGCCGGAGAAGGGAGGAGGATTGCAGCTCTTAAATCATCTGGCTCTGCGATGCAGGGTTACACTCAGTGGTGTTGGCACCGTGGAGAGATCACTGCAGGCAAATCAGGGGGAACTTCTGCTCCCTGGAAAGGCTTTTTCATCACAAAATGCAGCAAATGGAGGTTTGTTTGAATGTGAATTGTTTTGAGTTGGGTTTTTGGTAAGTGTGACAGCATTCCAATGGCTTGAAATCAAAATATGTCTGGGAATACAGGTGAAACTATTGCTGTCTGTTTGATTAAGTTTTTAATCCACACTTTCTAAATGACTGCTAAACTCTGGCCCTGTGGCATCCACCGCATGGAAACATTAGGGCTTGGTGCTAAAACTCTCATCTTTGATGTTCCCTTGCACAATGGAAACCACCAAATTCCCGCTCCAATGAAGCTGTTTCAGGCTGGCTTTGCTTAGGTACGGTCAGTGTGGCACTGAGCTACAGGAGATTTGTAGATATGCAGATTTAAAAGGGTTTAAGGAGTGTCAGATTTTCCTACCCCCCGCTTGGACCCTGCTCTTCAGTATCTGCCCCAGCTGGGATGTGTCAAACTGAACTTGGTCTCATGAAGCACAGTGACCTCCATTCACATGGAAACGTTCCTGTTGTGAGTGGTTGACGCTGATAATGCAGAGCTTAAAAAATCTCCCCTGAAATGATGATTTCTCAGTGCTCCTACAGCTTTCCTTCAAACCCAACTTCTGCCTGTTATATCTGGAGCTGAAGAGACGGGGCACGAGCCTGCTCCCTGCACCGTGGGGAACTTGTGCCTGAACTGGATTCAGCTTTGCTGCAGGAGGAATGGTGCTGGAAGCCAAGGCACTCAGGAATTCTGCTGGAAAACCCTCTGGATGCTTCTCCCTCTGCGCTGGCGCCTTCTGTGAGCACTCAGCTGCAGCACTCAGCTGATTCCTGCACATGTCCAAGCTGTGCAAACCAGCCTGGCCAGGGACAGAGGATTGGGAGCCAATCTGCTAAACAGGGATTTAGCCAAGAGGCAGCCCCGAGGGCCAGCCCTCTCCTAATACTCTCTTAAGCAGCACAGGCAGCTGCTGCTTCCTCCCTGGCCCTCCTCACAGTTCACCTCAGTCCTCCAACTGCAGCAAGGAATTTCCAACCACAATTAGGTTTTGTTGGCTTCTTGCTACAGTGCCTTTTAATTAGGAGCACAGCTGCTCTGGAAGCACGGAGCTCACTTTTCTAAAGAGTGCCTCTGGAAAGTGATTACAGCGGATTAAAGCGGAAAGGTTAGGCAATTTATTCAGGTGGCACTTAGCAAACGCGTCGGATTATTTTGTGCTGCAAGGATGATTTTAAAACTCACAAGAATAACACCTTTTGGGGCTCCTGCTGGCCTTGAGGGACTCTGCTGGGTGAGGCAGGTGGTGGAGCTGAAAGGGGTAAGGGAATGAGCAGTGCCAGCGGCTCTGGAGCTCTCCACTGTGAGAGTGCTGAGGTCTCATTGCCAGTGTCTGTCGGGTCCCCCCAAGTTGACAAAGGTTCCGTTCAGGCAGGAGTTGTCCCAGGAATTTTTGTGGACTCAGTGTTCATGAATCTTGCCTCCAGAGGATGTTTCTAGGTGAGGCTGTTTGTACCTGGCATTGATCCTCTGCCCTGAGCACCGCCTGCCAACTCCCCCTGGCACAGCTCCCTTTCCAAATCATCCCAGAACCACCGAGGTTGGAAAGGACCTCCAAGATCCAACCTTTGACTGATCCCCACCTTGTCACCAGCCCAGAGCACTGAGTGCCACATCCAGGCCTTCCTTGGGCCCCTCCAGGGATGGGGCTTCACCACCAGTGGTTTGGGTTAGGAGGTCCATAAAGATCACCCTGTCCTACCACCCTGACACCAGCAGGGAACACCTTCCACTATCCCAGGTTGCTCCAAGCCCTGTCCAAGCTGATCTTAAACACTTCCAGGGGTCCAGGGGCAGCCACAGCTTCTCTGGGCACCCTGTGCCAGGGCCTCCACACCTTCAGAGGGAACAATTTCTTCCTGAGAAATCCTGAAGGAGCACTTGGATGTAGTGAGACTCTGGCCCTTGGAGCCCTGCAGCCCCACACAGGTATTGCACACTGGTGGGGGGCATTTATTCGGCAGCATTACCTGGGCTGAGGAAGTTTGGCGAGGTTTTGCTCAGGTGTGGGAACACTCCTGAGCCCAAGAGCTGCATGAACCCCCTCCTTCCCCTCTGGCCCAAGGCCATGTGCTGCTCCCTCTCAACTGCCTGGCTTTGGTGTTTGCAGCAGTGGAAAGGACAAAGAGCACAGAAATCCATCACCTGATGGATTCACTTCAAAGCTGAGGCTCCATGAGAAGACCTCAATCCTTTTCTTCTCCAAAGGAAAAGCAGTGGGAGCCCCTGTCTGGAGCGTATGGTAAAGATCCAACTTGCCAATGTGTGAACAATCAGAATGTAAAACTTCCCTGAGGAGAAACTAAAGCAGGGATCACTTCCAAAGGGAAGGCTCAGAGCTGTCCTGTGGATGGGGCATCCCAAGGATGAGCAGCGTCTGCTGACAGGGCTGTAGTGACAGCAGGAAAACAGAATTATTCCCAAATGCAGCCACTCTGTGTTTGTGCTGGGTGTCACTGCACTGGGGTTGTTCTGGAACTGGGGAACTGGCTTGGTGACATTCTGGAGCAGTGGTCAAGAGATCAGGGACCAAGTGGCGGCACTGGGCAGCTCTGGCCATCCAAGGGCCCTGCTGGCCCCGCTCTGGGTGTGCTCTGCTGAAGAGGGAAGCGATGTTTGTGCTGCTCCAGGCTGGAGCTAGCCCAGAGCAGGGGCAGCTCTCACTGCTCTCACTGCATCTGCTCGTCTTCACACATTTGGAGCCTCGGTGTAGGATTAAAGGAGGCTGGAGGAGCTCAGACACTGCTGGTGGGAACAGCAGTGCTTTAAATAGAGGAGTCTGAGCGGGACTGAGCACCGACATCGTGCCTGAGTGCAATTCAGAGACTTGCAGTGCCTTGTTTGCCCTTCTCTCACTTTGTTTGGCTGATGTAGGCGTATTTTTGGTTTTACTCGCTTCTCTGTCCTATATTGTCCCTTTTCTTTCCAGTAATGTTGACTGTTCCATCTGCTTATTTATCAGCCACAGTTCGAACGCGAATTTCAATTAGCAATCTGCTTTGTTTAGTTTTGTTTTAAACAAGGCATTGAGAGCTCCAACAAAGCTTTAATACATAAAGCTACTTGTAATGCAGCTGTTTAAGCTCTTCCATCATATCCACGAACAAAATGAATTCTGCTGCTATCAAGATGCATCTGATGAATTAGGTTTAATCCTCCTCTGCTGGAGCAGATGGAACGTACTTCAACAAAGACAGAAAGATTTCAAATGACTGAGATGGAAAATGGTCTTTGCTCAGGTGCTCCAGAGATAAAAAAGAAACTCAAACCTCACACAGTAAGCCATAATTCATCCAGCAACCAGAAAAGCAGACCCTGGATTTCTGCACTGATTCCTGATCCCGATGCTTCTCTTTTGGGTCTGAGGTCACCAGTTATGGGTGTGAGGGCAGAGAAGAGGGTGGCTGCCTGTGCAGGAGCCTCCCAGGTGGGAATGTGCTTCCCTGAATCCCACCCATCCAGGTTTGCAATACCGTGTGCCTGAGGCCCTGCCAGCTTCTTGATCATCGGGTTTGGACCAGCAGGATCCCTCCCGGGAAGGGTTTCCCTGTGGTGGCTGTGTTTGCTTAACAAAAACAAGGAGTTAATTGCTGGGAGTTTGGGGTGGACTCCAAACCCGACATCACAGAGTGGTTTGGGTTGGAAGGGACCTTACAGATCATCCCATCTCTCCATGGCAGGGATATCTCTGACTGTCCCAGGCTGCTCCAAGCCCCATCCAGCCTGGCCTTGGGCACTGCCAGGGATCCAGGGGCAGCCACAGCTGCTCTGGGCACCCTGTGCCAGGGCCTGCCCACCCTCACTCAATTCTTAACAACAATTTCTTTCTAGGAGCTAGTCTAAATTTCTCCTTTTTAAAAACTGCTTCTCCAGTCACAGATTCCTTCAACACCTTGTCAGTAACAAACGTGTCTGAATTTCGTTTAGGTGTGATTACAGCAAAGCCTGTGCTGAGCTGAAAGGCGCATCCCCAGCACCATAACTCAGCCGTTACCGTGCCCAGCACCGGGAGGTAACAACAATCCCACACCTGGAACGCCGGGCGATGGAAAAACAGCCCCGCGGGTCAGGTAACGGCTCCGTGCGCCAGGGCAGGCTGTCCTCCGCTGTAAACCGATCCCTGCCGAGTGTCCTCTGCCGCCTGTCCTCCATCCCCAGCGAGCTCGCCATGCCGGGATGGAGGGAAGCCGAGGAAGCTCAGGGATGGACGCGATCCATCCCGCGAGGGCTGAGGAAGGGTGCCAGGACTTTCCATCCCGCGCAGCTCCCACCTGCGCGGGCCCCGCGCTGCGGCGAGCCGCGGGCAGGGCTGTGTGCGCTGATGAGCGCTGATGAGCGGGCGCGCTAATTGCGGGTCCCGCGGGGGCGGGCGCTGGGGCGGGGCGGGGGGGGGGGGGTCCGGTCCCGCCGCCGGGGCCGCTCTGTATAACCCGTCTCCCGGCAACGGCGGCCGCGTCATTTCCTGGGGAGCCGGCGGCGAGCGCACGGCCAGGTGGAGCGGCGGGGCCGGCCGGCAGCGGTGCTGCCCGGGGGGCTCCGTTCCTGCCCCGCCTGCCTCCGCTCCTGCCCGCCTCGGCTCCGCTCCTGCCCGGCGCGCCGCGCTCCGGCCGCTCCATCCCGCGGTGCGGTGCTGGTGCTGGTGCCGCGGCGATGAGCGCGGAGCTGGACGGCGTGTCCGTGCACTCCTCCTCCTCCTCGTCGGGCTCGCTGGGCTCGGCGGCGGGGCCGGCGCCGCGGCCGCTCTCGGCGAACGTGCGGCGGCTGCACCAGGCGCTCACGGCGCTGCTGAGCGAGGCGGAGCGGGAGCGCTTCATCCTCTGCCTCAACGCCTACCACGGCCGCCGCAACGTCTGCGACCTGGTGCGCTCCCTGCGCGCCCTCCTCGACGGGCCCCGCCGCCGGCAGCTGCTGCCGCTGCTGCGCCTCGTCCTGCCGCGCTCCGACCAGCTCCTCTTCGATCAGTACACGGCCGAGGGGCCCTACCTGCCGCCGCCCGGCCGCCCCCCGCCGCCCCCCGCCCCGCCGCCGGTGGTCCCGGGCGAGCTGCGGCAGGTGACGCTGCGCCGGAGCAAAGCCCACGAGGGTCTGGGCTTCAGCATCCGCGGCGGAGCCGAGCACGGCGTGGGCATCTACGTGTCGCTGGTGGAACCGGGCTCACTGGCCGAGCGGGAGGGGCTGCGCGTCGGCGATCAGATCCTGGGGGTCAACGGCAAGTCCCTGGACAGGGTGACCCACGCCGAGGCGGTCAAGGTAAGGCGGCTCCGCACCGGGCTCCGGTGGGTGTTTCCTCCATCCTGCCTTGTCCCGAGCTCCGCGGCGCGCCCCGTCCCGCTCTGCCCCTCCGGTACCTGTCCGTGTCCCCCCGCTCCTCCCTTCCCTCCCTGGTTCCTGTCCCCGTGCTCCCCGTCCGGCCGCATCCCTCCGGTGCTCCATCCCCGTCCGCCGGTGGGAGCGGAGCCCCCCGGTGCCTCTCTCCGGGAACCCGCAGCCCTCGGCGGAGCGCAGCCGCTCCGGGTTTGCATCGCGCCGGCGACACTGAGCGGGACCGGCCGTGTGCGGAGCCCGGCTGGAAAGTTTGCGGTGGCAATAGCGGTGCCACTCACGGCAGGGACCGAGCTGCCGGGGTGGCACTGGGCACGGCAGGCTCGTCCTGCGCTTTTGTCGCGCTCCTGAAACGCGGCGGTGCTGCTCGTGGCTCGCCTGCAGCCTGGGAGGCTTGTGGGAGCTGGAAATCTCCGTGAGACGGGCTTAAAGGGATGTACTCCAGCCGCTCTAGTGAGTTTCTCCTCGCAGAGATGGGGAAACTGAGGTACAGAGAAGCAGAACCCCAAGGGCTGCGTTGTGCCCGAGGGAGGAGCAGATCTCCGATTCCCCTTTGAATGTTCCGGGGGGAGAAGGAGAGCGGTTACACAACTGAAGGGCTCCCGCTCTCCCAGCGCGGCTCCACATGCCCCGGAGACCTGTTGTAGCCCATAACAGCATGGGGGCGATCGATAAAAACGTTAATGTGGGGGGAGAACTCCATAAAGTGTGGGATTTTCACCTGAAACGCGGGGTTCTGGGGCACATCCAGGTCTGAGTGTCCCGAACCATCCCCAGAGCTGATCTTGTGCCTGGTGGGCTCCGCTCAGAGCGTTCCCGAGGCACAAACCTATCGAGCTGGAGAATCGACTTTTACAGTAGCAATTTGTAGGCAGCGTATGGAGAGCTGGGATCTGTCGTGACAAGGCTGTTTTCCAGCTGTTTGTGCTTTAATTTTTCCATAATAAGCCAAAGTGGTTCTGTTGGGAGCCTGTTCCATGTGGAGCGTTCCTCTGACAGTGCATTAATCTTGCCCAGCTTTGAACACTCATTCCCTGCCGACCTGTGCATTCCCTGCTCTGGCTTTAAATCAGTGCCCTGGGCAAGGGCACGACTTTCAGGCTGGAAATGAGTCCCTGGTAGTCCTGAGAGCACAGGGAAAGGTTTGTAGGAATTCTTTTTCTCTTGTTCCTGATGGTAGGATGAGAGCAGGGTAAGCTTTCAGTTGTTAGTCTGCAATTTCGTGCCTCAGAGATTGCAGCCCCCACATATTTTGGTTATGGCACTGGAATGGAGAGGAACCAGGTGTCAGGAATGCTCTGCTCCATGACTTCATCTCCAATTCATCCCACTCTGCTGGGTAATTCACATCACTTTCTGTTTGTTCTCTAATATAATGTAATTGATGCCTTTTAGACATTATTAATTTTGAGGGAAACTAAGTGCTTCCTGCACAGAAATAATTCCTGGAGGACGTGGCTTGCCAAGAGCTATATTTTGTTAATATGATCCTGATAGGAAAAAGCAGCTTAGAAATTGTCTCCTTGTGAGCTGAACTTCTCTCAACAACAAATTCATCACTTGCCCTGTGCTGGCACCTCCTTGAGCTCCTGGGTTCTTTTCACATCTGGGAAAGGTTTTTATGACCCATCGTGGTGGTGGAAACATTTTGCTTGGGAAGAGTGGCAGAGTGATTTACAGTCTGGCTCTAATAAATCCTTGGGAGAATCTAAAATAACCAAGTGTTAATTTGGCCTGAGATGCTGCATTTGGGAGGGGGAAAATGAAGAGATTTGCATTCAGCAATGCTCAAGGGCAGCATTTGAGGGTTTAAGGTAGAAATGCGTCAGCCCAGTGTTTTTTGGGTGTCATTCAGAGTGTCAGAGCTGCAGGGACAAGAGGTGGTGATGGGTGCCTTCGTTTTGTGCTTTCTGCTTCCCCTCGAAACCCGGGATGTGGGCTCAGGCTGGGTGCACTGACACCTCTGCCAAGGCCTCAGGCTGTGGTCTGGTGTCCTGAGGCCGAGCAAACCTCGCTGTGTCCTGCCCTCCTCACTGGTGCCTCTTGGTCTGCCCTGCAGTGGGTCCCTGGAGAGGGAAACACCAGCTCCGTTGGTCAGAGCTTGGCGCTCATAACCCCAGGATTGAGGATTTGATCCCTTTATTGGCTGTTCACTTAAGAGTTGGGCTCGGTGGTCCTTGTGATGCCTTCCAGCTCTGGATATTCTGTGATAAAGCAGAGCTGGGTTCGGTCCTGCGACTGGCGCACACGCTGTGTTCGGGATCAAATAGACAGAGAGAAAGCTGAGCAGAAAGGGAGAGACTTTGTAAACACGAGCCCTTGGCTGTGTAGCTGATCTCTCAGACACTCACTGCTCCTTCAGAGGAGGGGCTGTGCCGAGCTCCCCCGGCCAGAAGGCGTCTGATCAAAGCTCAGCTCCCGTCCCTGCGATGAGCGATGCTCTGGCTCCGGCTGCGCTTCCCTCGCGCTGTCCTGCAGCAAGGAGCTGTCTGGCCGGGGCAGCCCTGCTCTCCATCACGGCCACGGAGTGCTGTGCTGACAGGAGATGGCAGAGCTCCTTCTCCGGGCCAGTGCAGGGCTCGGGAAGGCTCCCAGGGCTGAGTGTGACAAACTTCCCGAGCCGCAGATCCGCTGGGTGCCCGCCGGGGTGCCCGGCTGTGGCAGCGAGGCAGCTGCTCAGGCAGAGCAGGGGATAAATGCAATGTCTGGCTTTGTTTGTGCGGCCTTGGATGAGCATTCCCATGGCAGGGAATGTTCCTTGTACAGGTCGTGGTAGCTCTGCTGCCTTTCCGTGCGTGTCCGGCCGTGCAGGAGCAGCCCGGCTGCTTTTATCCCTCCTCTCAAGGAGGAGACAGGTGCTGGCTGTGGGGCAGCAGCAATTTCTGCTCACTCCTGGGATTTTCAGGCATCGCTCGGTGATGCACCCGAAGTGAATCGTGGCAGCAGGTGACAACTGCCACAACACGGGGCTGAGTGACCTGTGTGATGTCCCAGCTCAAAACTCACCGCTGGCCTGACACAGCGCGGTGGTGTTTGCAGATCTTCCAGTGTAAATTAGATAAAAAGTGGCATTCCGACTTCAACCACAGGATTACCTCAGCACTCCAAATCAATTCCCTTAAGGACCAGCTCCTTAACCTTTACATGAGCACGGGAGTTTTATGCCTTGTCTGCTCCACGCTCGGCTGTTTCATCCAAATCCAAATTAAATGATTCCATTACAATTACAGCTCCATCATTGCAGCATTCACGAGTGCACTTTAGCTAAAGATCATCGGCATTTGAATTATGGGGTAAGTGGAGAAGTTTGTGTTGTCTGTCATATTTTTAGAGCTCGCTTGGCTTTTATCAGCCTTGCTATTTAGGACATTATATTGTGTCTATACACTATATACATATATTTATTTTACTATTTATGGTGTATATGCTGCTATATTTTAGCATATACTGCTATTTTTTAGCAGTTGTGCTGAAAGTTTGTATTGATAAGCTGTCACATTTTATCCATTGGACTTAAAATCAAGGTGTTTGTGGGTTTAGATCATCAAGATGTTACCCAGGAAGGTGTTTCTCCAATGCTCCGGGGCTGGCATTAAATTCACTCTCCTTTCTCCTCCAGCCCTTACTTCTCTTACTTTGCTGTAGATTTTTATGTCCTTTGAATAAAAGTACATTTATGGAGGGAGGGCATGAGAGAAAGCAAAAAGTGGAAAAACTCCTGATTTAGGATTTGGCTCAATGAGCTACACCAGCCTCAACAAGCTGCACTGGTTCCACCACTGGCCCTGCTGACAGCTGGGCAAATCTGGATCAGCTTGACCAAAATCACCAAAACTTCCCCCAATCTGGATGTGCTGGGCTCGGGGAGTTTGATTCTTTGGTGTTGGTGTAAATCTTGTGTTGGCTTTGCCGAAGACACTGGGCTGGAATTAAGTTTATTCTGAAGGAACTGGGGTAGTTCCAGTGCCCTGTCTTGGGTTTTTGATCTGTGGAGAGAGGCTGGAGGGGGCTGGGGAAAGCTTGGGATGAGGCAGAGGGGTCCAGGATGTGGCACTGTTGGCCTGTCCTGTGTGTCCCTGTGACAGCCCTGCCTGGGAAGGGAGGGGGATCACATCCAGGGGGATCTCATCCCCTCCTGACCTGTGAGGGAAGGGGATTGCATCAGGGCTATCACATCACACCCAGCCTGGGATACAGGGGATCTCATCCCCAGCCACCACCATCTCTCTGTTCCAGCAGAGCTCTTCGCTCCCTCCCAGCCTTTCCATCTCCTGCTCTGATGGAAGTGTCAAGTGGGTATTTGAAAATAATCAAAAGGAGATTAAAATCCCTTTTATGTCCTATTACTGTGGGTTTTCATGCTGGCAAACAAGGTGATCTCTTCAGAGACTGTAATATTTCATGAGAGGACCCCAGGAGGGGGATTGCTAAAAGACCTCTGAGAACTGACAGCAGAGATGTGCAGCCCTGAGCCTCAGAAACATATTTTGAGCCATTTTTCTCTCCAGCCAGCTTACAATAAAGTAAATTTCATGTCATTGTTTCTTGTGATGCCCAATTAATTGATTACCATGACCTGACACTGCTTATTTAATCACCAAAGCACTGTGAGCGCAGCTCAGAGGAATGAGTGCAGCTTGGTTTGGTTGGGTTTTGACCTTTCCAAAGTGCTTGGAGCTGTGGATGATCAGGCTGGGATGGCTGAGGGGTGAAGGAATCCACGGATCCCTGATCCTGTGAAGATACCAGCCGTGTTCCTTTAACTGCCGCGTGCTTATCGCCGGCTCTGTGTTTTCAGAAGGCGCTAAAGAAAGAGACTTGAAATTTCCTCCCTTCCCGAGGGAGCCCGGGGAGCTGGAGCACGGAGGAGGAGGATGTGACTGGCATCCACCCCAACAGTTAGAGTGGTAATCGCTTCCTTCAGCGCTGGATCTGCTTAGAAACAAAAACCCCAAACCTGCACTCAAAAAAAAAAAAAAGGCACTCCCAGCTTAAAAGGCAGATGCTGTGTGATGCCAGGGGCTCCTGCTGTGCCCTTCTGTCCTGCAGACCGTTTCCATTTCAGCTCCTGTCATCAGCTGGACTTGGAGGGAGAGGGTGGGAAGTGTAAAGGCACCGGGATCTCCCTGTGGGGCAAAAGGAGGAGGGAAAACGGTCACTCGTGAGCTTGGTGGCATCTGCATTTAAAATGACTTTTAAAGCTCCTTGAGGGGGAGGGCTGATGGCAGTGGCAGAGCGCGGATGTGAAAGGGCTGCTCCTGCTTCCAGAGGCAGATGTGGAGCTGTGGTGGAGCAGGTTTGAGCCCTGGGGCTCACCTGGAGCTGCCCACGGTGCTGCTCTCCTGTCACCGGGAGCTCCTCCGAGCTCCACAAGGATTCCACTTGGCCTGGGGTGACGCTGCACACCCAGCCGGGGGCTGTGGGAACGCGGATTTGGCTGCTCCACCTGGGTTAGGAGTGGGGTGTATTTGCTGCTGTGCCACTGATTTCCCTCAGTGGGCAAGTTCCTTAGTCATCTGTTTCCCTTCATTTCACCAGCAAACCACACAATCAGCCCTAATGAAATCAAATGACTTTATACTGATGCAAAAGATTGCAATGAGGGCCTTAATCTCTCCTCTCCTCATAATGCAAGGATGATAGGACTTGGCACCAGGGCTGGCTTGTTCATCAGGGTTAGCACTGTCAGGGCATCCTGGAGTTCCTGCAGCATGGATGTCATTTAGTGGGCTCCTTGTAAATAAACAGTTTTGCCTCAGCAGAGAAATTGATAAGATAACCTGGAGGATAAAAGCTTCTTTCCTTCTGGTGGCCATTGCAAGAAAACAAAAGCGTCAGAACTGGTGAATTAAAATATCCTTTACCCCGTTCCCCTGTCCTCAGGGAAGAGGATGGATTTTCTTGACACTTTCCTCAGTGCCACAGAGAATTATTCAGCTCCAGATACCCTCAGTTAAAGTGACAAAGCATCTGCTGATGTGATTTACCTCGGGTTCTTTTGACTGGAAGCTCTGTGAGTTCTCCCTGTCACGAGTGCTTGGTGAGTAAAAGTGAAGCCAAGCCCCGGAGGAGCTCTGGTCCTGCAGCTGCCTCTTGCTGGGCTCAGGAATTGCCTCGGAGCCCCTGGCAGGGGAGGGTGGAGGGGGCTCGGCTGTGTGCAGGCTCTGAGGCATCCCTCAGTGCTTCACCCAGCGTCTTCCTCACTTCCCCACATTGATCCTTCCGAAGTTTTCCCCCCAAGGAATTAACCCTGTTTGGACAATATGGCCTTGGCGGTGCTTCACATCACTCCTTTGGCCTTGCTTGGTGCGGAGCAGGGAAGACCCGGGGAAGCAGGAGGCGGTGCTTTGATCTGCATTTCCCTCACGCCTCCCCCCTGCCCTGAAACCACCCAAACCTGGTTTGGTTTTGCTTTGTTTCCACAATTCTGTGGAGTTTTCTGCTCTTTTCACCATTGTCCCGGGCTCGCCTGGGCAGGGAGCAGCTTGGAGGGGTGGGAGGCTGCAGAGTGGGGATGGGGAGGTGTCAGCCCTTGGAGGGAGAAGGTGCCGGAGCTAAGATTTCACTTGACCTCTCCCGGTGAGAGGGACACGGGCTTCCCGATGCCTTGGGGCTAAATGTGTGCAATCACCATAATTATACATCGATTTGCATTGATTTGCATAAGTGCCGCTACTTGAAAGCCCAACTGCTGTCCTTTGCCTTGGGAGGGGGGAGAGAGGCTGGACTGTGCCTCCTGCGAGTCCCGTTTGTCCTCCTGCAGGGAGGCCGTGTCACCCCTGCATCCCCCGGGTCACCCCCGTGTCACCCCTGCGTCCCCCCTGTGTCCCCCGTGCTGCTGTCCCTCCATCCGTGCTTCCCTCAACCTCGTTCTGTGTCCTGCCCTCCCCTCCCGCCTCTGGGTCTCCTTTTTCCCGTTCCACTTCTCTCGGTTCCCACTCAGGGCTGAGCTGTTTGCCCACGTCAGAGCATTCCAGGCTCCCTGCGCTTTGTCAGGGAGCTCCGGGGATGGGATAGACTTAAAATCATGGAATGCCAGACTGGTTTGGGGTGGAAGAGACCTTAAAGCTCATTCCTGCCATGGGCAGGGACACCTTCCACTATCCCAGGCTGCTCCAAGCCCTGTCCAACCTGGCCTTGGACACTTCCAGGGGCAGCCACAGCTTCTCTGGGCAGCACTTGTTCCAAAATACCTCATTTACAGCTGCACTCCGGGGCAGGGGACAGTCTCTCCTTGTGTCACCTGGCGAATTTGGCCTTGACCAGGTGTGCAGCGGGAGCTGCAATAGCCTTTCATCCCCCCTGCCTGCAGCCGATCCCTGGAGCAGGATCGGGGGGCGGGAAGAGCCTGTGCCTGCTGTCCTGTCTGGCCAGAGGAGCCTCTGAGCTGACGTGGCTCAATCCCTGTCCTGGAGAAGCTCCTGCAGCCCCCTCCCCTCCCCAGCAGCCACAGGGAGCTGCTCCATTCCCACTGGCAGCAGGATCCTGCTGCTCAGGCCATCTGATCCCACAGGCTTTAACCCGCCTGAGTGCAGCAGGAACGCCCCGGGATGGAGCCGGGAATAGCGGCGGGACAAACTTCTGCCGATTTCTCCCTGCACGGCGCCGGAACGAGCTGTAAAAGCTGCCTCTGCCTCCCTCCTGTGGCATCTCAGCGTTTCTTTCCCTTTGCAGCTTTATTTCTCAGCCTCTGCCTTACTTTTTTGCGGGGACGTGCTGCCAAATTCCCGGCGCTTTGCTGATTGATAACCCCCGCACTGACCTTTGGAGCTCGCCAGCAGAGCAGTGCCCATTATCCCATGCCCATTATCCCATGCCCATTATCCCATGCCCATTATTCCATGCCCATTATCCCGTGCTCATTATCCCAGAGCCAAAGCAGCTCCGGCGAGGCTGTTCCTGCCGGGAGGAAAAGCAGCTTGAGGCTGTGGCGAGGGGGAGGATGGCTCGTGGTTAATGCTCCCGGTGTC
The DNA here is from genome assembly GCA_008694505.1 of Cyanoderma ruficeps. NCBI lineage: Eukaryota > Metazoa > Chordata > Aves > Passeriformes > Timaliidae > Cyanoderma > Cyanoderma ruficeps. Next base: position 8,576,698 of record VZDJ01000051.1, read on the forward strand.
CAACTGGGATCTTCCCACTCCGGCCTCCACGGGAGCCGAGTGCTCCTTTCATTAGGGGGACGGGGGATTGAGGGGGGCTGTGTCCCTGCCAGAGGCTGCCAGGAGGGTCCTGGTGATTATTTACCGCTGATTTCTGGCATCTGTGCTCCTTCTGGGGGGATTTTTGGAGATGTTTTTGTGCAGCCTCTCGGGGCCGTTGGGAAATGGGGAATGTGAGGGGGGAATGGTGATGGTGGGAGAGGAAAGCCCTCAGTGATGTGAGACTGGCAGGGTTTCACAAGGGTGGCAGCTGCCACTCTGGATCCTCGGAAAGAACGTGATGTATTGGGATCTGTTTGGGTTTTATGGGGTTTTTTTTAAAGGTAATTGTGACATCTGATATGTGTTTCCTTTTTTTGATCAGCTGAAACGATCTCCTTCCCTCTGAGAGGGTTTGACAGATAATTAAATAGTGTTGTTAGGGGATCAGCGGCCTCACAGAATCAATCTGCCCCTCTCTCTGGCACTTGCTGCTTCTGATGACATTTCTGGACAGTTGGTGACTGTTTCTCTGCTAAAGGTTTTGGCACTAATTCCCAGAGTCACGTAAATGATTTCTTTAAGCTGGGCTGCTGGCAGGTGAGCTTGCACCCTGTGTGGTGCCAGCCCTAAACCTCCCACCCCATGGTCCTCAAACACATCAGAGATGGGGCAAGGCCAAATCTTACCTGAGGCTGGAGCAAAACCCAGCAGCACAAAACAACAGGCAGCAAATCCCTGGGATGGCTTGAGAAAGGAGATGGAGATGCAGCCTGCACTGTCTGATTCCACACAGGGCATGAAGGAGATGGGATTTGTTATTTAGGGCTGGCTGGGTGAGGTTCAGTGTGCCCATCAGATCACCCGATTGCCCAAAAAACTCGCAGGATGAATTCTGCTGTGGCTTTGGGGGTATCTCTGCAGTCAGTGCACACAGGACTTTGTGTGTCTGAGAGGAAAAAGTTTTCTCTTGTAGAATTCCCGCCCAGAGCCTTTCCTTTGTGACGTCCCCCAGTGCTGGGCACTGCTGGGGCCACTCAAATCCTGGGTCCAGTTCTGGGCCCGTCAGTTTGGGAAGGGCATGGAGGGGCTGGAGCAATTCCAGGGAAGGGAACAGAGCTGGGGAAGGGGCTGGAGCCCCAGGAGAGGCTGAGGGAGCTGGAAAGGGGCTCAGCCTGGAGAAAAGGAGGCTCAGGGGGGACCTTGTGGCTCTGCACAACTCCCTGACAGGAGGGGACAGCCGGGGGGGTCGGGCTCTGCTCCCAGGGAACAGGGACAGGAGGAGAGGGAACGGCCTCAGGCTGGGCCAGGGGAGGGGCAGGGTGGACAGCAGCAGGAATTTCCCCATGGAAAGGCTGCTCAGGCCTTGGCAGGGGCTGCCCAGGGAGGTTTGGAGTGCCCATCCCTGGAGGTGCCTAAGGAAGGCCTGGAGGTGGCACTCAGCACTCTGGGCTGGGGACAAGGTGCGTGGGGATCACCTCTGGGAGGTCTTTTCCAACCTCAGTGATTCTGGAATTCTGTGATTAGAACTCTGCTGAAAAGCTTCTCCTCCTGTCCCAGGGATCTGGGATGATCTGTGTTGTCCGTGTGGGCAGGCTCTGGCCCTCTCTCTTGCTGTGGTGGCTTTAGAAGCAGGGCTGGCAGCAAAACCCACATTGGAGGGCTGGTGCCAGCCTGGTGGCTCTATGGCACCTCGCTGGGAGTGGGGACAGCGAAGGGCTCAAAGCCTGAGCAGCAGCTGGGCACAGAGCAGCAGGATAAAGGCTCCCAAGGGAGGAGGACACCGTGGTGGAACCTTCTCTGGGCTCCTGTCCCAGCCCTCGGTCACTGCACGGAGAATAAGTTCTTCCTCATGTCCAGGTGCAACTTCCTGGGTGTCAGTTCCTGCCCATTCCTCTGGTCCCATTGCTGGACCCCACAGAGCAGAGCCTGAGCCCTGCCCTGGGCCCTCCCTGCACACAGGGACACTCAGGGACACACAGGGACACACAGGGACATACAGGACTGAGGTCTGGCCTTGGTAAAACCTGGGGGGGGAAAAAAAAAACCCAAAACCAAAATAGAGGGGAATTGCAGCATTTCTCTCTCTGCAGGGAGATGGATGGAAGCTCTGCTCTCCTGGAGCCCAGCGCAGCAGCTGCTGCTGGATTCTGTCCTGGTTTGGATGCAGGTGGAAGCTTCTCCCACTTGGCTCACCTGGTGCCTCGTCACTCTGCAGCTCCTGGTGCCAAGTGCTTTGTTAAAGTCTGGTTCAGAGCGTGGCTGCACAAAGGTTCTGTAGATGTGTGCCAGGTCCTGTCCCCGCTGTGCTTCAGTGTGGATCACACGCCGTGCTGTTATCCCAGGGAAACTGAGGGAAGACTGCTTCCCTCTCCTCTCCTCTCCCAGCTGTGGCTGGAAGAGCTGGTGCCTGATGAACAGGAAGTTCCCTGGGAGCTCAGATGTGTGATTTGGGCTGCGGTCCTCACTCATTTGGGGTCACCACTTGTGGCTAGCCGAGGCTGGGTGTGTCCCATTTTAGGAACAGAAAGAGAGCAGGCAGACACAGCAGCAGTGAGGGGAAAAAACGCTCTTCTACTTTATTTACAATTTTCTACTTTTATACATTTGTACAGAGGTCCAGAGATTGGCTAGAGAGGTCACCACCTCTCAACCTGTGTGGTGGACATGACCATCAATCAGTTCTTCTCTCAGAGGAGAAGAATGCAAACATTCCAAGAATAAACTTTGTTTACAGAAGAAGAAGGCTACGTGTGAAACTTCTGCACAGAGGCAGAAAGGCACAAAACAGGGCAACACAGATGTTTGAGCAGAACTGACTTGAGTGGTCACCAGGTTGGGGAAGGGGGTTGCACCCCTCACAAAGAAGAGTTTCTTCCCAAATTCCAATCTAATTCTCCCATCCCCCAGCATGAAGCCATTCCTCCTTGTCCTATTATTACACAGTCCTTGTAAAAGTCCTTTAAAAACCTTCTGTGGGTGTCACTGTCCTCCCCCACCCGTGATCACCCAAAGGGTCTCTAGAAGGTGCAGGTCAGCAGGTGACCTGGTCCACAAGGGGTGTCCTGAAGGGCTTCTAAGTGAGGGAGGGTCTCTGATGGGCTCCTCTTCCAGCTCTGCCCTGGGCATGGGCAGGGAAGGGTTTTTAGGAAGGAAACTCAGTGCTGGACAGGAAACTGCTTCTCCCTGAGTACAGGAGAGACCTCAGTGAATGTATAAAGGGCTCCCCAGAGCGTCCCCAGCCTGCTGAGCGCTGCCTGTCTGGGAGAGACTGTCACCAGCACTGTCCAGCTGGGCACTCCCAGCCTCTGTTCCCTCCCATGTCCCCCCTTGGAAGGAGGCTGCCAGGGAACCTCCTGCTGCCTCCAGCTGTGCAGCTGCTCCCCTCCCCTCGGGCTCTCCGCTGTCACCTTCATGCATAAAACATCTCCCTGAGCCCAGATCTTTGCTCCTGGTGGCCCTGTCAAGGGAGCTGCAGGGGGACATAAAAATCCCGGTGTAAATCTCTGGCCTCTCGTCCCCGCTGGCTTCCCTGGCCCTCCGGAGAGCAGCCCTGCTGCTCTGCCTGCCCTGCCGGGGGATGACATTTGGCTGAGGCTAAATGGCTCTGCCAGGCTTTGTCAGCCACCCCTGTCCTGTCCCCGGGGCAGCTGTGACACTCCAGGGTGCCCAGCGTGGAACTCCTGCCTGTGCCTGTCCCTTCTGCTGTGCCTGTCCCTTGTCCTGTCACTGTCCCTTGTCCTGTCACTGTCCCTTCTGCTGTGCCTGTCCCTTCTGCTGTGCCTGTCCCTTCTGCTGTGCCTGTCCCCTGTCCTGTGCCTGCTCCCTGCTCTTGTGTCTCCCGTGTGGTACAAACCCCAGAGGGTTTCTTTCCTTTGTCCCTCTCCCCCCTGCCAGGATGGATTCCCTGAGGGAGGGAGGGAAGGGGATCCCTGTGCCTTGTCCAGTGTTTCCCTGAACACTTCCAGGGATGGGCATTCCAAACTCCCTGGGCAGCCCCTCCCAGTGTTTAATGACCCTTTCCATGAGGAAATTCCTGCTGGTGTCCACCCTGCCCCTCCCCTGGCCCAGCCTGAGGCCCTTCCCTCTCCTCCTGTCCCTGTTCCCTGGGAGCAGAGCCCGACCCCCCCGGCTGTCCCCTCCTGTCAGGGAGTTGTGCAGAGCCACAAGGTCCCCCCTGAGCCTCCTTTTCTCCAGGCTCAGCCCCTTTCCAGCTCCCTCAGCCTCTCCTGGGGTTCCAGCCCCTTCCCCAGCTCCGTTCCCTTCCCTGGAATTGCTCCAGCCCCTCTGTGTCCTTCTTGTTGTGAGGGGCCCAGAACACAGGTACAGGGGTACAATGATGTTTTGCAGATTCAAAAGAGGTTTTCTAGAGATGGCTCCAGTTTGGATGAACAAAGAACATTTCAGGGCGTCCTGCACCCCATCTGACAGGGATCCCTTGCCCTGGTATGTCTGGGGTGGGTGAGAAGGGTCCCTGCCAGCCCCGCTCATGGATTTCCATGGAGTTCAGCCCATCCTGAGCCTGGCTGTGTCCAGCTTTGGTTCAGGAAGCTGCTCTGTGCCCTGGAGCCTGGCCCAGGCACTGTGCCCATGGGAGAGTGGTCCCCTGGGGTGGGCAGAGGGCTCAGAACCTGCTCCATCATCCCACAGAGGCCTGGGCAGGATGGAGGGTGGTGAGCACCTCTGGCAGCCCAGCTGGGAGGGAGGAGATCCCAGCAGGGACGTGTTGGAGGGACTGGGAAGCTTCAGGAACAGGGGCTGGAGCTGGTGAGCAGCCCAGGGGAGTGAAGTGCCCTGCGGGTGTCCTGCTGGGGCTGTGGGTTCTGCAGTCCTTGTGCCAGCCCTCCAGGCACACGGTGACCTTGGGAGCTTGTGACAAGTTTGCAGCCAAGGTGCTCCGTGTGATGGAGATGCTGAGCTGGGCTCTGGTGGGGAGGGACAGGAGCGCTGCCAGGTCAGGGCTGGGATCCAGCCAGCCCACCATTACTGACAGTTTTACCCTTTACTGAGGAGCTGCTGGGTTTAGTCCTTCCCAGCCACAAGCTTTGCTCAGCAGCTTCTCTGCTCATGAGACCTTGCAGGAGCAGCTCATCAAGATGATGTATACATGGGATAAAACCCCAAACACCTCCTTTCTGAGAGCAGATCTGCAGTGCTGATGTTCCTCAGGCCTCTGGAGGGATCAGCACTTAGAGCTGTCCCCAGGGAGAACTCCTCGGTGTTAATTGAAGTTTCCTGTGTCAGCTTCTCGCAGTGGAAGCTGGAGGGGCAGAGGAGCGATTGCAAATCACCTCCTCTGCCCCCCAAGGTCATCTCTGTGCCTGCTGGTTTAAGCGTGTGGATGTATTTAGTAATTATTCCACTCATTAATTGACTGCTTGTGCTGGGGCAGGCAGCTGGTAACTCAGTGGCTGAGTTTCTGGGAGTGCTGTCAATGTTCCCTGAAGGCATCAGGAGCGTTTCCAATGGCAGAGGAGCTGTGGGGGCAGAGCTGGGGCTGAGCTGAGGCTTTTCCCACCCTGGTTTTGTTTGCTGCCAGCACGGTCACTGAGAGCTGACATCTCTGTTCAGCCTGGAGGGGAGAAGGCTTCAGGGGGATCTTGGAGCACTTTCTTGGAGCCTAAAGAGGCTCTGTGAGAGCTGGAGAGGACTTTGGACAAGGATCAATGCTGCTCTCCTCCAGCTCTGCTCCCTGTCCTGCTGACTCCTCTCCAGAGCTGCAGAAGCCGCTCAGCCCCGGGTCCAGCCCATCCAGGGCATGGCACCTCCCCGCTTTGCTTCACTCTCCTCTTTCCCTGGCTGATGGGAAAGGTTTTCTCTGTTTTCTCAGCAGCAGCTTTGCCTTAACTCTGGAGAGAACAGAGCGATCCCAGCTTCTCCCACCAGCTTTTTACAAAGCCCCATCGTTCAGCTGATGCCTGCAGAGGAGCCTGGAGGTCTCTGAGCCTCCAGAAATGCAAAGCTGTGTCTGCCCCAAGCCCAGGCGGCCCTGTGGGCATTAACCCCTTGTCCTTGGCTTGTCTTGCAGGTGCTGAAGGGCTGCAAGAAGCTGAACCTGTCTGTGCACTCGGTGGGGCGCATCCCGGGCGGTTACGTCACCAACCACATCTACACCTGGGTGGACCCCCAGGGCCGCAGCGTGTCCCCCCCCACGGGGCTGCCCCACCACCAGAACAGCTCCCTGCGCAGGGACAGCGAGAAGAGGAGCCACCTCCAGCTCCTGCAGGAGGGGGATGAGAAGAAGGTGAGCAAAGGGGGAGCAGACACAGCCCTGGGGGTCTCTTCCCTGTGCAGGTCCCAGCCCTCTGTGTTCCCCCTGGGCTGGTGACCTGTGTGATTCTCCTTTTGCATCCTGGTTTTCTGCCTTGGGCTGCAGCTTTCCCCCTGTCTGCCCCCAGGAGTGCTGGAGGATGGGATGGGTTGGCTTTGCTCCTGTTGGACATGGGGAGGAGCTGGGCTGGAGGGGAGGGATTGTCCAGTCTGGTCGGGCAGGGAAGGTCCTGACAGGAGCAGCCACCAAAGCTGGAGTGGGTTTTAAGGCTTTTCCCAACGGGAGGTTGTTTGGGTGGACACTGAGGCACTGACATCCATGTCCAGCCTGGAGACAGGAAAGCTCTGGGGAGACCTCAAAGCACTTTCCAGGGCCTAAAGGGGCTCCAGGAGAGCTGGAGAGGGACTGGGGACAAGGGCTGGAGGGACAGGACACAGGGAATGGCTTCCCAATGCCCAGGGCAGGGCTGGATGGGAGATTGGGCAGGAATTGTTCCCTGGCAGGGTGGGCAGGCCCTGGCACAGGGTGCCCAGAGCAGCTGTGGCTGCCCCTGGATCCCTGGCAGTGCCCAAGGCCAGGCTGGACACTGGGGCTTGGAGCAGCCTGGGACAGTGGGAGGTGTCCCTGCCATGGCAGGGGTGGCACTGGATGGGCTTTAAGGTCTCTTCTGATGTGTGTCACCTGTGGATGTGGAGGGCTGGATCTCAGAGTTCATTCCTGCCCTTCCTCCTGCAGTTCAGGGCTTTCCTCAGGTGTTCCTGTGAGGCTTTCTTGGGTCTTTTGGCAGTTCTGTCTTAGTAAAAACAATAACCTCCTCCCAGTTCTTCTCTTCTACAAATGCTCGGAAATAAACCAGATTATTTTCCTTTTCCATTTGGGGAGAGGCAACCTGAGCCAGGAGGGGCCCGAGTGCAAACCCTGGTGAGGGGAACAGGAGCAGGGGAGGGAATGGCTTCACCAGGGGAGTGTGGCCAGTGCTGGGCCTGGATCCCGGGCCTCTGCCAGAAGGAAACCATCAGCACATGGAATTTCCAGCCCTGCTCCCTTGCTGTGAGCTGCCCTCCTTTAAGCAGCCCTTGGTGAAAGGGAAGCCAGCACGGGGTGTTGGAGCTGCAATATCTGATCTCGGGGATTTGATGTCTCCTCTCCCTCACGCTCCCCTGGCCAGGCAGGCCTGCAGAGGTGTCACTGCAGAGTCACAGTGCTCCTGTGCCCCTGGAGTGAGGCACAGCTGAAGGGACAGATGGACAGGGAACCTCATCCCATACAAGCAGGACGTGGTGTTTCCTCATTGCCACCCACGGAATATCAACACTGTCCTAGGAGTCAGCACTGCCTTCCCAAAGACACAGAATTGCTTGGAGCCTTGATTGTTCCCATCCTTTTACCCTGATGTCGCCCTGTCTGTGCCCAAAATGTCCTCAGCCCCTGGAAACGCCGTGGAAGGGTCTGTGAGCTTCCCATCTCAGCCAGAGGGAGAGAAAAATCTAATATAGGATGAGGCAGTTTGCTGATGAAATATTCATGTGGGCCACAACGGAGAAGGGCCTATTGTTTATATTTTAAGGAGAGGAGAAAAGCAGGCTCTGCTGGCTGGTGTCCCCCACCCCCTGCCACCCAGTGTCACCTTGGCAGAGCAGCAGCAGCTCTGGGCACACCATTCCTTCAGTCCTGGCTGTGTGTGGGCATGAAATGCTCAGAAACCTGGAGCTGTGTGTCCCCTGCCTCTGCCTCAGCCTCGTGTGCTCCTGGCTGCTTGCAGAGCCCTGGGAGGGTGTGCCAGCCCTGGGTGTGCTCCTGCTCATCCTGGGGTGTGCACCTGGTGTTCCAAAATCTGACCTTGTGTCCTTCCCTTCCTTGGGGCTGCTCCACACAGCCAGGCAGCCCTTGGGCCTCTCCTGAGAATCCCAGACTGGTCTGGGTTGGGAAGGACCTTACAGCCCCTCCAGTGCCACCCCTGCCATGGGCAGGGACACCTCCCACTGTCCCAGGCTGCTCCAAGCCCCAATGTCCAGCCTGGCCTTGGGCACTGCCAGGGATCCAGGGGCAGCCACAGCTGCTCTGGGCACCCTGTGCCAGGGCCTGCCCACCCTGCCAGGGAACAATTCCTGCCCAATCTCCCATCCAGCCCTGCCCTCTGGCAGTTTGCAGCCATTGCCTTTGTTCTGGCACTCCAGACCCCTGTAAATTGTCTCTCTCCACCTTTCCTGTGGCTCCTTCAGGCCCTGCAAGGCCACTCTGAGCTCACCCCAAAGCTTCTCCTCTCCAGGTGAACACTCCCAGCTCTCCCAGCCTTTCCTCCCAGCAGAGCTGCTNNAAAGAAAAAAAAAAGAAAATTACTGGCTGCTACCACTCTGAAATGCTCCAGGCTGCCCAGACACCTCCACATCCAGAGGTGCCTTGCTGTGCCAGCTGCTGGTGGGAGCAATTCCCCCCTGATCCAAGGCTGATCCAGCAGAGCCTGCCCTCCTGGTGCTGGACAGGGGTTATTTGGTGTGACATTCTCTGCACACAGGCTGCAGGGCATGGACGAGCTGAGTCGCTGTGGCCTGAATCACTGAGCACCCTGGAGGGGTGAAAACGTGTCCCAGAGCAGGGGAACAACCTGCCTCCAGTTCTCTCCCTTTTTATTTGTATGTGTAGATCTATGGGTAGCTACAGAGCTATAATTAACTGCTCAAAGTGGAGTTATTCTGTTCACAAAAATGCAAATAAATGCATCACATCCCTGGTTAATTCAGCCCAGTCAACTAGAACTGACAGGCACCGAGGCCTGTTTGATTTGTGGGAGGTTTTACATTCTGAGGGGAAAATCAGCTGGTTTTTTGTTGTTTTTTTTTTTTTTTTAATCCCACTCTCTCCTGTTTCTAATCGATCTGAATGTCCTGGGATGGATGTGCCAAAGCTTTCAGACAGGCAGGGTTTGGGGAAGCACAGCAGAGCAGCTCCAGCCCTGCAGCAGGAGGCTGGAGCGACGGAACCCAGCGAGCAAATCCACTGCAGCAGCTCTGGAGGCAAAGGGATATTTCCACCTTTCCCAAGGTGAAATTCAAGGCTGCTGGAGGCACCTGGCATTCTTCAGGCAATGGAAATATCCCTGTCTGGCTGCCTCTTCCGCCAGCACATGCCTGGAGGGATGGGTTTGTCACCTGCATGCCTGGAGGGATTGGTTTGTCACCGAGTTTATTATCCTGAGGGAGAAGGGTTTGTTATCCAAAGGCTGGAAATGGAAACCACCACTGTGATGGTGTAAGTGATCCATGCAGGGATGTGTGGGATCATCCCAGTGGGATGAGGTGTGGAACAGGGTGGTTGGGCTGTGTCTGGCCTCGTGGCTTTGGGCAGTGTGGTTCAGCTCCAGAGGCAGAGTTCCCAGCCTGTGGCTTTGACCACATTTTCCCTGCACACTGGGATTCCTTCACTTCCAGCTGTGGAGGAATCCCCACTGAAGGGCTTTGGGGATTGGGATTTGGCAGCTGGCTTGGCTTTCCCCATCCTCCTCCAGGCAGAATCCAGCCTGCCCTGAGCTCGGGTCAGAGGCTGTCCTGGGTGAGCAGAGGGGTGCTCAGATCTGGGCCAGGTTTTCCCTGGAGGCCTGACCTGCCACGAGTGCTGGCACTGGAGAAGGGAGGTGAGGACTGAGGGAATGTTGGGCCGAAGGAGCTGCTGGCAGGTTCAGCCCGTGATTGTTCAAGGTGTTGTACAGATCCTTGTTTTCCATGGCTGTGCTGGGTGTGGCAGGTGCTGTATTTCCCAAATTTAGCATTTTCCTGCCGTTGTAATTGGTGAGGCCAGGGCAGAGCAGGTGGAGTCACCAGCGGTCAGGAAGTGTGAAGGAAGGGCTTGCAATAGTGCAAAGCTCTGGGAAACGCTGCTGGAGCCAGGCCAGACAGAACAGCAGGTGACAGTCCCCAACCCCATCCCAGGGTGTCACTGCCTGCAGGAAAGCTGGGACCTGCTTCCCCTGCTCACCTTCTGCCTCAGAGCACTTGGATTTTTATTGTCTGTCCAAGCTTTGAGTCCCCTGGATTTGTCACAGCAGCAGCAAGAGCCATTTGTGCTGTGAATTGTCATTGATGGACCTCTGGGATTGACAGCTTATTTCATTAAAAGCACTTTGGGAACCCTCAGACGGCGAAAACTCGGAGGTGCTGCTGAGCTGGGAGGAAGATGAAGTGTGCAAAGCACTCTGGCAGTGCTGGGCTGCGAGTTCTCTGAGAAGAACCATTCCATCAGCTGAATTGGTGCCTTAATGTGCTTATTGCCAGGGGAGCTGCTTATTCCTGCAAGCCTTTGGTGCAGCACAAGAAAGAAAACATAATAGAGTGAGCATCTCCTCGGCTTCAGGCAGTTCTGGAGCCCTAAAGTAGCAGTAATTATTATTAAAAAAAAAAATAAAATATCTGTGCTAATACTGCGTGGCTTGAATGTTTGAGACACTGCTGGTGACTACTTGAGCATGAAGGATAAGAGATGCAGGAGAGGGAAGGAAGGATTTCTTGCTATTAGTTCGTAATGACATTTGCAGTGTGACTGATCCAGCTCCCCACGTCCCTCACTGTTTGCTCGCTCTGACCTTGCTGGGGTTTGATTTTGTTTACAGCTTTAAGGATATCCAGGCTCTTGGAGGGTTGCTTTAGTTCCCAGTGGGGCTGGAATATGGGATGTGAGCCACTGGTGCACCAGAGTCCTGGGGATTAAAGGCACGGCATGATTTGGGTTGGAAAGGACCTTTAAATCCCATTTAATCCCACTCCCTGCAGTGAGCAGGGGCATCTTCAGCTACATCAGCTTGCCCTGAGCCACATCCAGCCTGCCCTTCAGTGTTTCCAGCAGTCATCCTTCTGCCTGGGGCATTCTGTAGCTCTGTCCCAGCTGACTTGGCCAAAAATGGTCTTTGTGTCCCAGCCCAGCCCACCCTGAGGGGCAGCACGGCCACCTCTTGGTTATTTTAGGCACTTTAAGTAGAAAAAGCACCCAAAGGTGGCAGATCGTGTGTGAGCCAAGCCCTGCCCCATGGGCAGGCAGCAGCTGCACTGAGATTTTGTGTGGCCCTGGTTCGTGCCTGGGATGTTTTGGTTTTCTGAAATTCCTGTCCCAGGGAATTTTCTGTAAACAAAAGACGTGGTTTTGTAGCAACAAATTTGTTTACATTTTTTTTTCTCTAGGAGGGACTTCTTCTTGATGTCCCTCTGCTCTGACCAAGGTGATTGAAGAGGTTTGTCTTTGCTTCACCAATCAAATTGGTCTGTGTAAAATAGTATATAAAAGAAACACATCCCAAAAATAAAAAAGTAGTTTTCAACCCTCTGAAGTCAAAACCTTTGTGTCGTCGTATTGTACAACAGCGTCAGTTTGGGATGGGCAGAGGGCTTGGTTTGGTGCCTGCCCCTGTGCTCTGGTGTCACCTCAGCCCTGGGAGCTGCTCCCTGTCCCCAGTGTGGCAGCCCAAGTCCTGGCCTCAGGGAGCTGCCCCGGGCAGGGGGTGACCTTGGGACAGCTCTGATGGCCCTGCCCCACCCCAGCTGCCCCCAGGACTCAGTCAGTGGCTGTGGGGCAGCTCTGCCTCCCCACACTCCCGTGTGCAGGATGTCTAGACACAAACCGTGGGGTTTCCTTGGGAAGCAGGGGGAGGATGAGCCCCGCAGCCTCCCGAGGCGTTCTTTGTGTTGTGTGGCAGCAGAAATGGCCTGGAAATAGCTGCCAGCGGGGCTGAAACCTCCTCAGCCACACAGCTGCGTGCTGAGCCGTGCTGGGGCAGGCTCATTCCTGTCTGAAAGGCCTTTTTCTATTCGAATGGCAGAATTGAATCTGTCCACAGGTAATTCCGTGACGGCAGGCAGGAGAAATGCAGGGCAGGAATCAGCCCGGAGCGAGCGCCTCGCTGAGGGTGGCGTTTATTTCCCTTCATTTCCTGCTACAGGACGTGGCAGATGTTTCAGCCTTGAAACAGAAATGAAATCTGTGACCTTGGACTCCCAAATGTTTGTGTGTGATGCACGCAGGAGTTCCCTGGGGCTGGGAATGGCACGGGGAAGGAGGTGGGGACTGGGCAGGGATGGTGCTTGGGAATGCCATGGTGACCTTGCCTGGATGGCACTGTGCCTCCAGGACCTAATGGGGCTCCAGGAGAGCTGGAGAGGGACTTGGGACAAGGGCATGGAGGGACAGGACACGGGGAAGGATGAAAGCTGAAGGATGATAGAATTAGATGGGATATTGGGAAGAAATCCTTCCCTGGCAGGGTGGGCAGGCCCTGGCACAGGGTGCCCAGAGCAGCTGTGGCTGCCCCTGGATCCCTGGCAGTGCCCAAGGCCAGGCTGGACATTGGGGTTGGAGCAGCCTGGGACAGTGGGAGGTGTCCCTGTCCATGGCTGGGGTGGGACTGGCTGAGTTTTAAGGTCCTTTCCAACCCAAACCATTTGTATTATGTGTGATGTCCTCAGTTTCCCCCACAGAACAGCTGCCTTTGTTTGCTGCCTGGTTTAGGATGGTGTCAGCACAGTCTGGATTTAGGAGCTCAGAGTGATCCCAGCTCTCCCTGAGGGGTGTTTAGAGCTTCTCACCCTGAGGGAGCTCCAGCCAGGAGGGTCCAGCCAGGAGGGAGAGGAGAAGCATAAAGTGGAAATGGAACCAAAATGCCATTTGGGCCAAGCCTTGGCGCTGGAGCGTTATTCACACGTGTGCCAGCCTGAGTGGAGGAGCCCAAGCAGAAGGGCTTGGCCCAGGGAAGGCCGTGTGGAGGGTGTGTTCCCAGAGGGGCCCTGGATCCCCACTGTCCACTGGGAACCACTGGGAACCACTGGGAACTTCAGCCTGGTCTCAGGTTTAGCTCCCTCTTGGACACAGCTGGGCTTGTGCTTCAGTGTCACCCCAGGGCCGTGTGTGGGGCCAGGCTGGCAGGAGTGTGACAACGCTGTGCCAGGGACAGCCAGCACCAGGGCCACCCCTCCTGTCACCACCCCTGTGCTGTGCCCATCACTGGAGACAGACCCTTGGGAAGGGGAGTGCAAATTGTCCCCTGTGATCCCTGAGCCCTTGGCGTGGCTCAGCCTTTGCTTCATCCTGGCCATCACTTTATCCCTCCATTGCTCCTGTGATCCCTCAGGATTTTAGCTTTTGTATTTTTTATATGTTTGTAATCCTGCAGTTCTTTAGTGTAGAACTCTGAACTCCACACACAGTGGGAGCTGCTGCTTCCCCATTTTGGGCAGACACAACAATTCCTCTCCAGGCCTGGGGATCAAGGACACCTCACTGCCTCAGGCCTGAGAGATGGAAACTAAAGGGAGTTGGGGGCAGCAAACTGGGGGTAAATGACTTCATTAGCTGAAGCTGGAATTGGAAGATCAACCCAAATCTGGAAATGGACCAAACTGATAAAAGTGTGAAAACTTGTGACCCTTTGTCCATTTTGGGTGCAGCCCCTGGGGGGCTTTGTCTGCCCTAAATGTACCTGAAGCCCTTCCATAAACACACCTGCTTTTTATTCCCTTAATCTTGTCTGGCCTCTGTTTTTAGGTAGCCCCAAAAAGGCATCCCCCTCCAGCCTGACCCCACTGAGCTCCTGCCTGCCAGCACTCGCCCCCTTCCCCAGCCATTCCCCAAACCTGCAGTGTGTCCATGAGCTGGATGTTCCCTGCATGTTCCCTGGGCTCTGCCACGCTGTTCCCGGCAGTTCCTGCTGCAGGGTTCATTCAGGGAGCCGCAGCTATTAGCTGATTAAGAGATGCAATTAAGCCCTCAGCAACCCAACCTGCTGGGCTGCCAGCAGCCCTGGATTTTCCAGGAGAGCTGAGCTTTTCCCACACAGCTTTGCTGGGTTTTGTGGCTCCAGGATTTCTGCATCCGTGGCTTTTCCTGCCTCTGGAAGTGCAGTTTGCCCAGTGCAGGGGTGAGGAGAGCAGCTCACGTGGCAGCACGTCAGGAGCAGAGGGACAGGGGGTATCTCTTACTCCCATGTGGGGGGAGCAGCTTCTCAGCTTACCAGGAGAGTGATAAAGGGAAATGGAAATGTCTGCATGCAGAGCTGCCCCTCCTGGTGCTAACCCCAGCACATGGAAATGCCATTCAGGGACTCGGAGAGGGAATTTTGTCATTCCCAGTCTATTCTGACCTGATCTGTGGTTCCAGGCACCTTGCTGCATTTCTCCTACCTGTATTTTTCCCAAACTGGGTGATTTTTTGAGAGGCACAGCCACGGTGGGGTGGAGAACTTACAGCAGGGAAGTCCTAAATGCCATCAGACAGACTGGGAGATAACGGCACTTTAGAAAAGTTGAATATTTTCCTAATTTTCAAAAACACTCAGCCAAGTGTTCTGTGGTGCAGAGCAAGGTTTTGCTGTGAAGAGAAAACCAAACTGCCCTTGGATGTGACAGGCAGCTGCTCCTTTGGGTGGGTTCAGTGCCCAGCTCGTCTCTCCAGCCTGAAGCATGAAGGTCTCTGTAATTCCTTTATAATCCTTCAATGCTAAAATTGTTTCCAGCATTTTCTGCCCTTTAAAGCAGGGAAAGGAAACCCAGGGAACATCAGGATTTTCAGAGAAGGATGCTGGTACAGGCAGTTGATGTCTTACAGTTCTCATTCCGGCTTTGCATCCATTTCTCTAAATCCAAAATTTGGAGCCTTCGGTGAATTTCTGTCCTGCTGCTGATTTCTGTGTTTCTATCACCAAGATAGAAAATGGGTTTTCAATACCAGCCACTCTAAGACTGGCCTGAATTCCCTCTGTGATGCTGTATCCTCTAAAAAGATGGATTAATCACTGACTTGAAGCTGGGAATTATTTTTCCATCCAGGTAAATGTGCAAGATTTTGGTTTGACTGCAGCAAAGGTGTTTAAATGTAAAAGCCCTTCACAAACAGTTTGTTTCTGGTTGTTTCTATCCGTGTGAAACATATTTTGGCTTTTCTCATTTGTTTTTATTCCCGCTGTCTGCTTTTCTCCAGAAGTGACTCAAAACTTGGGAGCAAAGCAAAAAAATAACGCTGGAGTTATTCATTTCGAAAGTGTCACACAGCGAGGGAACAAAGGCCATTTTAAACGGAGAGTCCTCGAGGGAGCTGAGCACAGGATTGCTCATGCACTCCAAATTCCCCCTGAACATCCAAACATTGTCAGGCCCCGTGAGGAGGAGGAGGAGAGGGTGGATGAAGGCAGATGGAAGCTGGGTTTGCAAATCAGCGTTTGGTGGGGAGAACGCCCGTCCAGGTGCTGCCTGGCAGGTTGTGGGGAAATAGGAAACGTCTCCTGCAATATGGGCTGGATCTATGGGAAGTTTGTCCTGGCATTGTTAATTGGGGATAATCAGGCACGTGGCTGGGAGGAGGAGCCCCCGTGGGGTTTGTCCTGTGGGGTTTGCGCTGTGGGGTTTGACCTGTGGGGTTTGGGCTGTGTGGTTTGTCCTGTGGGGTTTGTGCTCTGGGGTTTGCTCTCTGGAGTTCACGCTGTGGGGTTTGTCCTGTGGGGTTTGTGCTGTGGGGTTTGGGCTGTGGGGTTTGCGCTCTGGGGTTTGGGCTGTGTAGTTTGTCCTGTGGGGTTTGCGCTGTGGGGTTTGTGCTCTGGGGTTTGTCCTGGGCTGGCCCTGCACAGCCAGCACTGCACAGGGCAGGGCAGAGGGCTGGAGCTGGGCTCATTCCCAGCCTGGCTGGAGGGGGATCATGGCTCTGTCTGCACAGGGCAGGAATGCCAGAGGGGAATTCACAGCCAGTGCTGGGAGCACCCCACTGGTGCTCGTGGGGTTTTGGGGTTTTGCTCTCAGCTTGGTCTCCACACGTGAGATGCACCTGTAGAAGGAGAGAGTGGAAAGCTGCTGTGGATCAGCTGATTTGTGGCTGAAAATCCACCCACACGTGCTGCCCCTCACGCAGCTGAACCTCTCAGCCTGCAGAGCTTTTCCTCCTGGTGCTCCCAGTGCCTCCCCAATCCCCCAGGAGCTGCTGTCCCGCCCAGGGACACGGCAGGGCTGCAGCTCCGTGCCTGTGCCCCACCTCTGGTTTGGGCAGCACTTGGACACCACGTAAATGTCTCCTTGTGTTCCTCTGCAGGTGAACCTGGTCCTGAATGAAGGGAAGTCCCTGGGCCTCATGATCCGAGGAGGGGCAGAGTATTCCCTGGGCATCTACATCACGGGTGTGGACAAGGGCTCCGAGGCCGAGAGCACTGGCTTGAAGGTGAGAGGGATCCCAGAGAGGGTGGGAGGTGACACAGGGATGTGTCCAGGTGGGTTTGGGCTGTCTCCAGAGAGGGACACTCCACACCATCCCTGGGCAGCTCTTCCAGAGCTCTGTCACCCTCAGGGAAAGAATTTCTTCCTCATGTTGAGGTGGAACTTGTTGTATTTTGGTTTATGGCCGTTGCTCCTCGTCCTGTCACTGAGCAGAGTCTGGCTCCATCCTCTGACACCCCTTGGGGTTGTTTGTGTGGATTGGTGGGATCTCCTCTCAGTCCTCTCTTCTCCAGACAAATCAGCTCCTGCAGTCTCCTCATCAGAAAGTCCCTCTCACCTGATGCCTTGAGGTTTTAGCCTCTCTATTTTTCAAATCACATACTGCATTAGTGTATAACTCTAAACTCCACATAAAATGTTACTTACTGTCTCCACATTTTGGCCAGACAAAATAATCCCTCTGGGCTAGAGGGATTTTTCTAATTGGAGGATTAACTCCTGATATGTAAATGGATCAAATTTATTTCTGTCTGAAAAATTCCCTTGTTCACCTTGGGTGTAGCCTCTGGAAGGCTCCTGACTGCCCAAGGTGTAGCTATTGAAGGCCTTTAACAACCTGCTTTTATTCTCACAATCTGCTCTGTTCCAGGTGGGCACTCCAAGGCATCCCACCTCCCTGAGCTGGCAGGGAAGAGTTTTCCATTAAAGATCCTGGTCCTGTGCCCTCTTTCCTGCGTGTCTCACCCCAAGCTGCCGGGTTTGGAGGCAGTGCTGTGCCCAGGGGCTCCCAGCCTGCCTGCAGGGCAGGATTTTCCAGCCCAGCCCTCAGCTGGGGAGTGCTGGCTGCAGGATCACCCTGGGGATAGTGATGCCTTCAGAGCCTCTAAATGAAACACACTTTGGAGATCATGCTGGTACAGGAGGTGATGTAAAAGCTGGTGTTTGTTGGAGGCCTCCAGGGGAAAATATGGAAAATGTCCACAAAATGTCCACAAAAGCCCCCCCGTGGGGTGAACACAGTTTTATAAGTTTAGCAATTAGCATAATTGACAACAGTCACCAATTAGGAGCACAAGTGATGATGCAATTCCCCTCCAGTTCAAGCCCCTTCGAAATCCTCCCCCCTCAGATGGAACTGAGCTCTGTTGGTGAAAATGTGTCTCAAAGAGCTGGGCTTTGGCCTTGGCTCCCAGGGAGAGCCAAGATGGGATAGGGGCTTTGGAATATATTTCATTCTTCTGCCTATCAGGGTAGGGGAAAGTATTGGGAAAACTAGGTAGGAATGCAACAAGAGGCTACAGAGCTCCAAATATATGTGTAAGGAATACAGAAAAAAAAAATAAAAATAAAGAAAAGAAAATATAGAAAATAGAAAAAATATAGAAAANAAATAGAAAGAATAGAAAAGAAAATAGAAAAAATATAGAAAAGAAAAAAGACAAAAATCATTAGGCATCAGTAGAGCAGGGCTGATCCATCAGCAGGCTGGCTCAGTGACCTTGGCTGCATCCACACTCATCCTGAGGGATGCTCTGGGCCCTTCTGAGGCTGCACTGGGCAGAGCTGTTTGCAGAGCTCCTGTGGAGGGAGATCTTTAACTCACTCACCCTGCACACACATCACCTCCCAGCCCCTGCACATCCCTGGTGTTCCCTTCTCTGAGCTCACCCTGGGAGGGACGTGTGGGGTTAAAGCTGTGCGTGTTCACCAGTGGAATAAGGTGGAAAGGGAGCAGCTGGATGTGTCTCTGTGCCAGGCAGAAATGGGGCACGTTTGACACTCAGACTCCTCAGGCTGGACCCTTTTACTTCAGTCCCAGTTTCTTTTCTGGTGTGTTTTTCCCTCTAAATGACCCAATTCCCTGCAGTGACATCCAGTCACTGTTTCCTCCAGTGCAATCTCGTGGGCTCCGAGGGTCAGTTATTCCCCATTCCTTGTGTCAGCTGAGATCTGATGCATGTGAAACCCTGAAATGTCCTCTCAGACCCCTGGGCTGGTGCTGGGCTGCTGGGGGTGAGGGGTGACCTGCTCTGTCCCCTCTGTGTTTGTGCAGTGGGACATTCCTTGGACTCGCTGATCCTGAAGGTCTTTTCCCCCCTAAAGGATTCTGTGATTTCCCCATGGCTCAGCCCTTGGCTGTTTAGGGCTAAGCCTTAGCTTTGCCCAGTGGCCATAAAGTCACTTAAATCTGTCAAGGCTGGCAGCACGAGCTGGGGACAGTGTGCTGGACAGGGCTGGGACAGACACCATCCTGTCCCTCAAACTGTGGTGGCATTGAGGTCACCAGAGTTCCCTTTGTAGCCACGGAGACTTTTAAGACTTTTTAGACTTTCATGCAGCCACTGCTGAGCTGTCCTGAGCACTGCAGGCTCCCATTTCCCTCTGTGTCACTGAATAAAAATCTGCACCTGGAGGTTTGGATCGATCCAAGGTTTAATCTCTCTCAGGCCCTAAGCAGGGAAACGGACCCTGGGCCATGAGGGGATCACTGGGGCATGGACAGGGTCATCAAATGGACACTGGGGCATGGACAGGGTCATCAAATGGACACTGGGGCATGGACAGGGAGCTGTAGGAGCACCCCAGAGATGGCAAAGAGCTTTTCAGGCTGCAGAAATGCTGCTGGGAGCTCCCTGCAGAGCTCCAGAGTGCAGGATGCTCCTCTGGGCTGGCAGCTCTGCCCACACCCCTGGCTGGGTCCCCAGATGTGTCCCAGGGTGTTGGTGGCTTCATCAGCCACGGGGGCAGTGCTCTGGGGCACGGGATTCCAAGGCAGGGACAAGAAGAGGCACAGGACAATTTGTTTGTGTTTGGTAGAGCTGGAAGGGACTGGCTGGAGCTGCCAGGGGTGACCTTGCTGACACTTTGTCCCCTGTGCCAGGGCCAGGATCCATCTCCTAAACACCAGAAGCCTGAAAGTTTCAATACAGGATAAAAAGAAGAAGCTGCACTGTTTTCCTCGGTGTTTTTTCTGTTTGATCCCGTGCTGCTCCAAATCCCTGGTTTTGCTGCAGAGGGAAAATCGCTGCTTTTCTTTCTTTTGCATCCCCCTGGCAGTGAGCTCAGCAGAGGAGGTGTCACAGGGACAGTCCCAACAGCAGAACCCCCAGCTGAATCCCTCCATCCCCATCCCATGGCTGCTTGGAATGCCAGGAAATAACCACACCCAGCACCAGAGCAGTGCCAGCCCCCTGTCCCCACAGCTCCTGCCACTGTTGTGGGCACACCTGACCCTCTGCTTGTTGATTCTGGAGATCTCCCCCCTCCCTGCTGTGCTCTCCAGGCAGTGATTTGTGTGTCCAGCAGGCTCGTGCTGTGCTGGATGTCAGGCTTGGTGTGATTTCAGATCCTCCCAGGCGCTTCCCACGCTGATTTGTGTGTGCTGTGGGCTGTAAATTCGGTGCTGCCCGGAGGTTTGGGGGTAAGAAAGGCCTTTTGTGTCCTGCTGTTAGACATGGCCGGGTGCAGATTGCTGCTCCAGGCGGGGCTGGAAGGGATGTGATGCACAAGGAGGCAAGAACTGGTGGATCAATGTGATTTCCAGGTAATTCATTGCTCTCCGAAATGGAAATATTGTGGGTTTGCTCAGTGTGGGCTCAGCACAGCCTGGCTGTGCTGATGGGAAGGTTCTGTGGGGTTTGCTGCTTTCACTGAGTTTGTTACCAGAACTGAGCTGATTCTCAGGTGAGGTTTAGATGAGAGACGAGGCAGAAACCCTTCCCTGTGAGGGTGGGCAGGCCCTGGCACAGGGTGCCCAGAGCAGCTGTGGCTGCCCCTGGATCCCTGGGGATCCCTGAGCCCAAGGCCAGGCTGGACATTGGGGTTGGAGCAGCCTGGGACAGTGGGAGGTGTCCCTGCCCATGGCAGGGGTGGCACAGGATGGGCTCTAAGGTCCCTTTTAACCCAAACCAAGCTGTAATTTTGCCAGACATTTCATTTTTACCTCCTTGCATCTCTGGCACCAAATCAGAATTTTGGACTCTTTTAATAATAACTAAAATAAATAATTAATGTCCTGCACTCCCCTTAAATTTTGATTAAAGGGCAAACAGAAGGTATTGAGAGCCAGGCAAAACCAAGGAGGTTTCTTTGAGGCTCAGAAACTTTTGCCAGCTCCAGAAACAGAGACCAAGGTCCTGAGCTGAGGGTCCCAGAGGAGCTCCTGGTGCTGGTCCAGGTGCTGCTGTTCTGCTCCCTCAGCAGGCAGAATTCCAGCAGAAACCAGGCTGGATCTCTGCAGTCCGTCAATAACTGAATATTCATAGTCTTGGCCTTGGCCTTCTTGATGTTTATTCATTCACGAAACTTCTGACAACGTGTTCTTTGGGCATGTCTTCAAATCTGCTGCCTGCGAGGGAGTTCTGAGGGTGGAAAAGTGGGGGTTAGAGGGCTGCAGAGGAGGGAGGTGAGTCAGCCTTGTTTGCTTTCAGCTTCTGTCCTTCCTCCTCCTCCGTGACATTCCCAGCGGTGCCCGGCACGGGCTGAGCTCCTGATGCTGTTCCTGCCTCTGCTGGCCCTCATTTCTTCCTTGCTCATTTTTCCTGGTGCTGTGTTTTGTCAGGATTGGGGTTCTTTTTCCTCCTTAAGCCATTTTTGTTTTCTCTCCTTGACCTTTAGAGCAGAAATAGCGGATTCCAGGGAGCTTGCTTTGAGCAAACAACTCAATATTGAGTTCCCAGAATGAGGGCTGGGGTGAAAAGGGCTGCCACGATCCATATTTATCCAGATATGAGAGGAGAGGGAAAGGCAGACTGTAAATAGGAAGAGCTGAATGATTTTACATCAGCGGTGGCTGTCATAGGACAAAGAGTAATTTAAGCTGAAAAAGATCTCCAAGATCATCGTGTCCATTCCTCCAGCACTGCCACGGCCACCACTGCCCCCTGTCCCCAAGTGCCACATCCACAGGGATTTTAAACCCCTCCAAGGGTGGGGACACCAACACTGCCCTGAGTAGCCTGTGCTGGACAACATTGTCCTTATTTTCCCAATATCCAACCCAAACCTCCCCTGGCCCAGCCTGAGGCCGTTCCCTCTCCTCCTGTCCCTGTTCCCTGGGAGCAGAGCCCGACCCCCCCGGCTGTCCCCTCCTGTCAGGGAGTTGTGCAGAGCCACAAGGTCCCCCCTGAGCCTCCTTTTCTCCAGGCTGAGCCCCTTTCCCAGCTCCCTCAGCCCCTCCTGGGGCTCCAGCCCTTTCCCCAGCTCTGTTCCCTTCTCTGGACACAATTTGGTGTCATCTGCAAACTCCCTGGGGGTGCCCTCAAGCCCCTCATCCCCAAAAAAGCCACCCCTCAAGCCACTCCTTGAAATTGCGTTGAGCTTTGAGGTCTGAACACAGAGAAATATCCTGGAGAAGATCAAGTGGCTCCCTCAGAGTTTGGGAATGAGCTGCAAAGTGAGGAAGTCACTCAGGGAGTTTGTGGTTGTGGTACCCAAGATGAAACGTTTCTCCTGGTCCTTCCAATGATGTCACCTTGATGGGGACAGAAATCTCCTCTCCTGGGAGGTCACCAAAAAAAGCCTGCCCCCATCAGTGCCACAACCACTGCCACCCCCAGAGAGCCCCTTCCCTCCCTGGGCTCTCCTCTCCCCTCTGTGTCTGCGCTGTTCCTGCTCCTTGTGCAGCGTTTGGGGAAGGGACCCATTTTCATCCAGCCACGGCCCCCCCATCCCTTGTCCTGCTCCCAGATCTGTCCTGGATCCTTCCCACAGGCTCTGTGGGACATGGATTGTCTGTCCTGCCCCATTTCCCTCCTGGAGAAGCTGAGCTCTTCCTTGTTTACTGCGAGCCTTAATTTGGTCAATTCCAAATCGTTCCATACATTTTCCTGCCCCTATCTTTAATTTCTTAAGGGCTTTTGGTAATTATTTGTGCTGGGGAGAGGCTCCATCTACTTTAGTGGTATCTCCAGTGTCATTTAGCCCCTCTGGTGGCATTAAACAGGACTGGTGCCAGTGCCAACCCATTTGGCATCCCCTTGGCCCTGCAGTTCCCAGCTCAGTTTGGTGTCATTTCACTTTAACTCGTATTTAAAATCTCGTGCCTGTTTTTCTGCCTGTGTGATTGGATTTCTCCCAGAGCCAATTCTGTTTATTTATAAGAGACTTTAGGTGCTCAGAACCCTTGTCTGAAGGCCATTAAGTTTCTTTTGTCTGCACCTCCCCTTCCCCTCTGTCTCCAGAAGGAGAAAGAGCCAGGGCTGTCATCAAGGTGTTATTTCCAAGCTCTCTTCTTGTCATGGTCTGTCACTCTTTGCGTGTCGTGTTCAGCCCCTGCATTTCAGGCTACATTTTCCTCAGGAAATGCGAATAATCCACATTTTCAGAGGTGTTCAAGCATTCAGCACATCTTGGGTATCCACCCACCATTAGCTGAGCACAACTGAAAAGTAGTTCCTGAAATATCCAGGGCAATAATTTTCCTGTGTTTTATTATGACTTTCTTCCTTTATGTCTTATTATTACCTCTTTTACTCCGTGCCAGTTTGGAGCTGTGGATACAGCAAATCATTTCTCAGGGTCAGCTTTTGTTTTAGTAGATGGTTCTTTTGCATCTCTGCAGTTTGGATTTTTTTTTTTTGTGACTTTCCCACTTGTCCTTGACTTTGGGGGGAAAAATATTATTGTTATCTATGTTAATTAGCAAAAAATCCAGGGCCCCTCTGGTCTCCCTGTTGTTATGAGAGTGAGCCAGGCTCCTCTTGGTTCACC
Organism: Cyanoderma ruficeps; assembly: GCA_008694505.1. Taxonomy (NCBI): domain Eukaryota; kingdom Metazoa; phylum Chordata; class Aves; order Passeriformes; family Timaliidae; genus Cyanoderma; species Cyanoderma ruficeps. Next base: position 8,599,870 of record VZDJ01000051.1, read on the forward strand.
CTTAAAAGGAGAAATTAAAGAAAGATTATTAAACCTGTGTAACTGTCTTGAACCAAAAAAATCATGAAAATTTAATCCCTGGTATGGTAAACCATTAAAGATTCATAATTGCAATAAAACAGGCTAATCAAATTTGGATTTTTGTTGTTCTGGTGGTGCAGGGAACACTGTGCTCCTTGTGTGAAGAGCAAGATCACTCCTGGGGGCTGCCTGATGGATCAGGAGACCTGGGAGATGATATCTGTGCACCTGAGTGGGTGTTTCTCCTGGCACTTTAGGCCCTGGCATAACTCCCCTCCCCTGTTCCATTGGTAGTCAGCAATTCTGTGACAGTGGATTTAAAGCTGACAGAGCTCAAAGGGAACCTGAGATATTTGAGGAGCCCCGTGGCTGGGAACGTGGTCGTTTGTGTCATTTGCCTTCCCCTGGGATCCCTCCCTTCGCACTTCTGGGATATTTTAGGTCACTTCCAACACAAACCATTGAGCTTTATGATGAAGAATGAGGCAAATCCACTCAGGGTCCCTGGATGGAGCTGAACGTGGAGCTGAGCTCTGCTCATCTGGACCCAATGATCACAAAGGCCTTTTCCAACCCAAGTGATTCCATGGTGCTCTTGCTCCAGGTCCTGTTTCCCCTCAGCACCACTCCAAACACCCTTCCAGCCTCTCTGGGCCTCCTCTGTCCTTTGGGCAGAGGGAAGGGCAAACAGGAGCCTTTTTCTGGCTTCTCATTATTGCCAGCATTATTTTGTATAGCTCCATCCAGCCCCTCCACATGATCTCCTCTCTAAATTTAACAGGCCTTATCTCTTCCATCTGTCCTTCCACAGGCACCTTTATCTGATACTGATCATTTTTGTTTCATTTCTCTGGAGCTTTTCTCTCCCTGTGTCTCCTTGCTGGCCGGGCAGAGAAGAAAATCCACACTATCCACCCTTTTGAGTCAGGGCTGCAATAAGCAAATCATCCGTGTAATGTAGAATCTTTGCCTATGGGTGCTTCAGTGTGTTTTGGTGGAGCTGAGCTGAGGCCTGTGGTTAAGCAAAGATTGGAAAGGGCAGTTTCCAAAACGTGGTGTGTCAGGAACAGGGTGAATTGTGACATGGAGCAGCCCTGCATGCTCTGGGAGCACAGAGGAAGAGGACCTGGGATGAAGGGTGGGACACCAGATGGGTGCTGTGTCTCAGACGAGGCCAGGCTCTCAGGGAAGCTCCTGGTTCCAGCAAAATGAAATCTCTTGCCCACAAAAAGAAATCTCTCAGGAGCAGCTGGGGAGGAAACAGCAGAGGAGAGATGGAATGCAGCTGTCCCAGATGCTGCAGTTTACAGACCCTCCCTGCTGCATGCAGAGATCTGAGGTTTGGGGCTTCCACAGATGGTTCCTGGCCTCCCAGGGCAGCAGCAGGGATGGGGGCTGGAGGCCTTGATGTTCTTTGGGGTTGGTCTGGTTGATGGAGCAGACTGGGCAGGTCAGTCTGAGTTGGGATCCTGAACAGGCTCCCCCAGGCTGCACAGACTGGCCCTCACTGGCTGCCGGCCTGAGGGGTTGGTCTCCATCCAACAGCGTTTCCCTGGTCCCTCCAATTGCTGTGTCCCTGATCTGGAGCAGGGTTAGATTGGGCAGCATCTCCCTGCTGGGACAGGAAAGGACTTCTCCTTTTTCTGAGAGGAAAGCTCCAAGGGCTTGCCAGGCTGTCTTGGTTTGGAAAGACAGGGGAGCTTCCCTTGGAATGGAGAATGTAAACCCCCTCCCTCTGAATTATTATAATTTTGCAATTAAGGGGGCTTTCAGTCAAAGATATGGGAATAGGAATAACGGAATATTAAAAATACAAATGCAGTAGTACAAAAAGACAAATGAACAATAAAGAAAAACACTGACAGAGTCAGAACACGACCTGACCCCCTGTTGGTCAGGCTGTTGGTGTCAGCCCAGCCCTCCTGCAGGGACAGATGTGGTTCTGTGGGAGCAGAGATGATCCTGGAGAAGGGTCCAGTGGTGCTGGGATGGGTCTGGGCTCCCTCTGGGAATCCAGTGCAGACAGGCTGTGCTGCTGTTCTGAATCCCAGCTTTGATCCAGGTGGGAATGCTGGGCTCCTCCCCCTGGGTGGAGCCTCTCCCCATGGGATGATGGAATTGTCTCAGCCCTGCAGTGAGCCTGGATGGCCCATGGACAGCAGATCTCCCCTGGAGGGAGGATGAGTCCTGGAAGGGATAAAGAAAACACGTCCCCAGCTGGTTTAACAGCAGATATCCCCCCCGAGTGATGAGGGACAGGTCCTGGAAGAGATAAGAACTCTGCCCCACCTGGTTTGAACAACTGGCCCATTAAGAGAAGACTCCCACCCCCCTCCTCCCCAGAGTTCTGAGGAATGGGTTACACAAGAGATAAAGAAAACACCTCCCCAACCAGTTTCAACAGATGGCAATAGAATACACATTTTTGGTTACAAATTGCCACCCAGGACACAGGCTTAGTCCATCCTGGTTCCACAGGTGGGGGACCAGATCCTGGAGGTGAACGGCCGGAGCTTCCTGAGCATCCCCCACGACGAGGCCGTGAAGCTGCTCAAGTCCTCGCGTCACCTCATCATGACGGTGAAGGACATCGGGCGCCTGCCCCACGCCCGCACCACCGTGGACGAGACCCGCTGGATCACCAGCTCCCAGCTCGGGGAGACCCTGGTCAGCTCAGCAGGGTACGTGCCTCGGGAGGTCCTGAGCTCAATCCTCACACCTTCCCCATCAAATATGGCTTTTTTATCTTCTTTTCTGCCAGAGTTGGGATTAAATCCTCGAGAGACATTGTTTTGTGTTCGGACTCAGATATTTGTTAATTCTTATCTATGCTACAGTCTCACAAGCTGTGAGTTCTGGATAACAAAGTGAAAATGGCTCTGGCTCTATCTCTCTACAAGGCTTTTTAAGAACAAACTGTCTAATTAAGAAATGATGCCTAAATTATTCTTGCTTTTAACCCAATAACCAACCACCCGTGCCCTGCAATGCGGATTTTTCCACTCAATTACAAAACACCGCCCAGACCCACGAAGTAGAAGGTGAAAAAGGAGGGCTGGCCTATGCCCTAAGACCTCCATCTTGCTGTATATATATTACTATATTCTGAAACCTTAAACTCTAAGTTTTCCACCCTGTCATATCACACACTTCTGTTCCAACTCCACACCCACAATCCCAGCGCTGTCACTCAATTTTGGGAGCCTTTTCCACAGCCTCAGGTCAATGCAGTGTTTGCCTGGGGGTCAGTGCCTGTCAGCACAGAAAGTCTGGAATTCTCAGTGCCCAGGTTTCCAATATGTGCCTGGGGAGCTTTTGGGGGGGTTCTGTCAGCTCAGAGCCCCCGGGGGTGCTGACAGGCCCCTGGGAGGGTGGGGACCCCCAGCCTGTCCATGGAGCTCCCCGTTCTGGGGTCTGGCTCCCGTACCAGGGAAGCCTCTCTGGCCTGTAGGGTTGTAGTGGTTTCAAGTTTGCCTATTTCTGTTTCCCAAGTTTCGGCACTAATTTAGTGCAGTGGTTTTGGTGCCCACTAGAATTATTCACACTTTTTCTGCTGTGAGATAGGATTACGAGAAAAGCAAAACAGTCTCAAAACTTAAAAGGATATAAAGACAGGTTTATTAACAAAACCACAAGAGAGAAAAAAAAAATAATGATTAGAATAAAACTTAGAAAACACTCCCCTCACCCCCAACAGCTTCTTTTCTTTCTTACTGACAATGTATAGAGACAAAACTTGGAACCTTAGGTCAGTTTATCACCTGTAAAATAGTCTTTCATCAGTTTCTTTAGAGAGAGAAATCTCTTTTGGTCTGCCATGGAAACTTCCCCACAAGAAAGAACAATTCTCTTGTGGCTTTTAACTCTCACAAATAACACCCACCTGGGAATCTGCATTGGTGAAGTCCCTCCCATATCACTCAGCCTTCCCATGGCTGCAGTATGGGCCATGCAGGATTGGAGCAGGTCTGGAGCACCTTGTGCTGTCCCTTCCCCTTCTCCCCACCCGAAGCTTTTGGCTCTGCAGAGAGGACAGCAGGTGCCAGGGGCTGTGCCAGGTGACAAGTGACAGGCGTTCAGTGCTAACTGATCTTCTCCCTCCTCGCAGGGCAGTGGGTGACCATGCCATGGACGTGGCAGCCAGGGTAAGACATTCCTGATGCCTTGTGGAAATATCACTGCTGCTGTGGGTTATCCATGGGAGGGAGGGACCTGTGCTCCTGGCTATAGCAGGGATGCTGCTTTGGGATTTTAACAGGCCTTTCTCCTCCCCAGCTGTGCTCTACAGTGACACAGTGGTGTCCCCTCTCCTGTCCCACTTCCAGGCACATCTGGTGCCCTCCAGCCTTAATGGGCAAGGGGCAGTGACCACCCATGGACAAGGACTGTGGGGACCCCTCCACCCTGCAGAGGTGGCCATGATTCCTTCCTCATGGTGGCTGTCCCTGGGCCCTGCCAGCTGCAGGGGTCTGTCCCAGCCCCAAGCAGAGCTGAGCCAGCCCTCTCCAGCCCAGCAGACAGACACAGGGACTCAGCCCGTGCTGTGCCTGCAGCTCTGTGCCAGCATCTTCTCCCCACACCTCCTTGCAAAGAACATTGCTTTTACATGGAAATTAAGCAGGGAGGTTTCACAGGTGGCTCTCACTGATAACAGCTTTGTACTCTTTGCTGGCAAAACATGTTCCCCAGCCTCAACTCCTCTCTGTCTCTGGGATAGTCAGGGTCTTGTCTGGCTCCATATCCCTGTGCCAGCTCTGCCTGGGAGGAAACACTAAGGACCTCCCCTCAGAAATCCCTCTCAAAGGGAAAAAGCCTTTCATCTGCAGCCAGGCTTGTCTCTCCCTGGAGCTTCTTTGGTTGCCAGTGGCTCTTTCTTCACTAGGGCCTGCCTCAAGCTGGCAGAGGGGGCACATGTGCCTTTTCCACAGGATGGGGAGCTGGCCTGTCTCCTGTGGCCCCAGTTCCCCCAGTTCTGCCAGGGAGGAACACAGCCTGGGATTAAATCACTGCCTGGTTGGGGGACAGGACCTCTGCTTGCTGAAAAGGGATGGGAAACTCAACTGGTGCTGCATGAACTCAGAGAATCAGAACACCAGAGAATACCCTGAGCTGGAAGGGACTGAAGGGATCATCCCCTGCAGCCCCTGTCCCTGCCCAGACCCCCCAACAATCCCCCCCTGGCCATCCCTGGCAGCGCTGTCCAAAGGCTCCTGGAGCTCTGGCAGCCTCGGGGCCGTGCCCATTCCCTGGGGAGCCTGGGCAGTGCCCAGCACCCTCTGGGGGAAGAACCTTTCCCTGCTCTGCAGCCTGAGCCTGCCCTGGCCCAGCTCCAGCCCTTCCCTGGCTCCTGTCCCTGTCCCAGAGAGCAAAGCTCAGCTCCTCTGATCGTGGCTCTGGAGTTGCCCAAACAAGTGGTGACACTGAAAGGCTGATGAATTCCTGGGGGTCCCTTCCTCCTCTCATTCCCAAAATCCTCCTTCCAGTCTGATTCCCAGCTCCCCCACAGGCAGTGTCTGGCACTCAGCAGAGAGGGCTGAGGGCAGAGCAGGGGCACTCCTTGCTCCCTGTGCAGTCCAGCTGTCTCAGCAGAGCACTGCCCTCCTTCCCACTGCCTCCGTGTCCCAAGCCTGTCCCCTGTCCCCCGCAGCCCGTGTTCTACCGGGGGCTGGCGGGCTCTCAGGTGACCCTGAGCACCATGGTGAACCAGACCCGGGTCATGCTGGAGGAGCAGGCACGGCACCTGCTCAACGAACAGGAGAGGGCCACCATGGGCTACTACCTGGACGAGTACAAGGAGGGAAACATCTCCGTGGATGCCCTGGTCATGGCCCTCTTCGAGCTGCTCAACACCCACGCCAAGGTGAGGCCCTCACCAGGGCAGGGGCTGCTCCTGGGGCTGGTGGGCTGAGCAGAGTCACTGTCGCGATGTGGACATTGTCACCGTGTGGACATTGTCACAGTGTGGACACTGTCACGGTGTGGACATTGTCACCATCTGGACATTGTCACCATGTGGACATTGTCATAGTGTGGACATTGTCACCATGTGGGCATTGTCACCATGTGGGCATTGTCATAGTGTGGACACTGTCACAGTGTGGACACTGTCACGGTGTGGACATTGTCACGGTGTGGACATTGTCACTGTGTGGACCCTGTCACAGTGTGGACCCTGTCAGGTGTGGACCCTGTCACAGTGTGGACCCTGTCACAGTGTGGACACTGTCACAGTGTGGCTCTGCGCCTCCAAAGTGATCTGCTCAGGGAAAGGGGGAGGGTACAGGAGCAAAATCAACATAATCACGGATATGATGGATGATGATGATGATGATGATGATGATGATGATGATGATGATGATGATGATGATAATAATAATAATAATAATAATAATAATAATAATAATAATAATAATAATAATAATAATGGAACCAGCACAGAATTCCACCCTTGTTTGGGTTGGAAGGGACCTTAAAAATCACCTTGTTCCACCCCCTGCCATGGCAGGGACACCTGCCACTGTCCCAGGCTGCTCCAAGCCCCAATGTCCAGCCTGGCCTTGGGCACTGCCAGGGATCCAGGGGCAGCCACAGCTGCTCTGGGCACCCTGTGCCAGGCCCATTCTGGGGGCTGCAGGCTGGTGTTCAGTGGCAGAGGAGCTTCTGGTAACATTTAGGACCAAACCTCCTCCGTCACCTGCCAGTCCGTCCCTTTGCCACTGCTGCTGACCATGGTGGGAGGGAGGTCTCCAACTTCCCAGGAATGTGACCGTGCTCCAACCTGTCTGTGGCTGTGTGTGCCTGGCCAGTTCTCGCTGCTCTCCGAGGTGCGGGGGGTGATCTCCCCACAGGACCTCGACCGCTTCGACAACCTGGTGCTGAAGAGGGAGATCGAGTCCATGAAGGCCCGGCAGCCCGCGGTGCCCAGCACCGACTCCTACTCCATGATGTCCTACAGCGACACCGTCTCGTCCTCCAGCAGCCACTTCACGGCCACCACCGTCAGCTCGGCACGGGTATGTCCCTGCTGCCCGATCCTGCTGCTGTCGGCGCCTCCTCCCGGCGATCCCACGGCGAGCTGCTCTCCCTGCACCGCTCTAAGTCATTCCACCCCACCCCTGTCCGCCTTCCCCCATGGCCTTCCCCCAAAGCTGCTAGTTTTCTCTGGTTTATAGGGTGATGCCATGAGGTGTCTCTGTGCCCCTGACACCGAGGTGCTGCTGTCCCCTGCTTGAGGCTGTGTGTCCCTTCATCATCCCGGTGAGGGACAGGGCCTGCCTTGCTCCCGGAACCCCATGGAGCTGCATCCAGGCAGAAATCCCAGCCATGCCCCGCTGCTGTGCCGTGCCTGCTGCTGCTCACCAGCTCTTCAATCCCCTCCCTGAAATGATTCAATCCCTCCTTCAATCCCTCCCTAAGGATGCTGGCTGCCTGCTCCCCACCCCAGAGGGAGCCGCAGTGGCCGGGCAGCTGCATCCCATTCCCAGCCCACTCTCCAGCACTCAGCAGCACTCCCACGTCTCTGCCAGGCCCCTGTTGCATGCACTGTCTAATTAAGTTACTGTAATCACCTCAGACTGTGCAGGCACACAGCCCCCAAATTAATTTCCTCGCCGTAAAATGCCTTTCATCATAAATGCATTAGTAACCTTGGAAATTAAACCCTTCATGGAAAGAAGGAGGAACAATGGGCTCTGTGCTGGTTCCTCAGTGAGGGAAGCAGCCCACGGTGGTGGGATGGGGCTGTGGAGGGTCCACCCAGCACAGCCCGTGGGGGAGAGTGGAGGGGAGGGGAGAGGAGGGGAAGGGGCTTTCCTGGGGCCCTGCCTGCCTAAGAGACACCTCAGAGAGTGTCAGAGCATCAGAGCTGTGCTTTTGTCCTGTTAAATCCACAAGTGCCCACAGGAAAGCCACCTGCTCAGGTCGGGAGGGATTTCAGTGAGATCCTTTCTGGATCTGCATAGACAAAGTGAGTTTTACTCTGCTCTCCAAGGAGCTGCTGGGAATATTTTTCTGAGGTGTGCCAGGATAGTGTGCTGAGCGTGGCACCCTGCTCTCACATTGTGCTTGGGGCTGTGCCACGTGCTCCAGGTGTGCTTCTGGCTCCACAACACGTGGCTGCCTGGGCTGGTGTGTGAGCAATGGGGAGGGACCCCAGAGCTCGGGGAGGGACCCCAGGGTGCTGCTGTGGCACAGAGAAGGGAGTGGGCACCACTGCTTTAAAAGCTTCCTTCAAGAGCAGGTGTCCCTCAGTGCCACTGCAGGGCGTCCCTGGCTGTGTGGCACCTCTTCCCAGGGCTGTAAGAACACACCCTGCTGCTCCAGGCTCTGCCTGATGATGGGAATGCTGCCACTGGAGATGGCTGTGCCCACTCTCGCTGAAGCAGCTGCCAAGCAAAGAGCACCAGCTCATGGTGGATGGGTGCTTGGGTGGCAGCAGAGAGATCAGGCAGGGCTCCCAAAGTGCTCCCTCTGCCCTCAGCCCCTGCTGCTGAGCCCTCCTCAGAGGAGGGGCTCATTCCAGCCCTCCCACCAGCCCTGGATGCAGCTGGATGTGGATTCTGTGGGGTGGGTTTGGGATGGGGGCAGCGCCGTGCCGGGATTTGCTCAGCTCACTGGTTTCCCCTGCACCTCCCCTGACGGAACATTTTTGCTTTTGTGTTTGTTTTCCTCTGCTCTCCCCCTGGCCCGTCCCAGGAGCGGCTGCTGTGGCTCATAGACCTGATGGAGGTAGGGCTGCAGTGGCTGGGTCAGTGTGTGTGTGGGCAGGGGAGGGACGGGCTGGCCGGGGGGTGTTGCAGGTCCTGGACGTGCACGGTCACCTCGTGTCACCCACCTGTGCTGTCCCTCCGTGTCTGTGCCCAGAGGAGCTCCTTGCCCCAGTGCCTGGTGCTGCAGTGCATGCAAGGCTCAGCCTGAACCAGGCCCAGCTGGTGCCTGAGTGCCAGGGGCACCTCGGGGATGGGGTTTTGGAGGGAGCAGCAGAGTTGGAGCGTGGCAGAGCCCACACTGCCCTCCCTGCTCTCCCTACCCTGCCCTGCCCTGCCTGCCCTGCCCTGCCCTGCCTGCTGCCGTGCTGTGTGCCAGCTGCGTGGGCACCCTGGCTAAGCACCAGGAGAAAATCATACAACACAGGGTGGTTTGGGTTCAAGAGCCCTTTAAAGCCCATCTAATTCAACTGCCCTGCAGTGAGCAGGGACATCTTCAACCCGACCAAGGTGCTCAGAGTCCTGTCCAGCATGGCCTTGGATGTTTCCAGGGACAGCCACAGCTTCTCTGGGCCTCCCCACCCTTGTTGTAAAACATCTTCCTTCTATCTAATCTAAACTGACCCTCCTTTAGTTTAAAAACATTCCCCTTCATGTTATCACAACAAGCCCTGTTAAAAAATCTGTCCCCATCTTTCACACAGCCCTCTCCAAGCAGCGAAATGCCACAACGCGGCCTCTGCAGGGCCTCCTCTTGCCCAGGCTGGGCAGCCCCAGCTCTCTCAGCAGGCTGCTCACATCTCAGCACGCATCCTTAGGATGGGGGAGAATTCTCCTCGTGGGCCTTGGGTGTGCAAAACTCCGTGCTGCAGTTCAGGGGGTCAGTGCACTGTAAGAAATCCTCCCCCAGGCAGTGGAGGGGCTGGGCATGGATGTGGGAGAGCCGCAGGAACCCCCGGTGTCACTCCAGGGCTCCTGGCTGGGGCAGGCTGAGGGAAGCTCCGGGCTGTGGAGCTCATTCCGTGCCCTCGGCTGGGAGGGACTCACAGGGTCGGCACAGCCCAGAGAGCAAAGGGAGGGGCTGAGAGCTGGAGAGAGGACCCGCAGCTGGGAACCCGCCCCAGGAGCTGCAGCCCTGTGGGAATGACTGGCTCTTCCCCAGCAGAGGATGCTGTAGCATTCCCAGATGGAATTCATCCCAGCCTCACTAGACTGTGGGACACTGATCTCTTTGGCTTTGTGACACCAGAGCAGCCCACCTGGCCCGTGCCTTGGTGAGTGAACTTCCACCAAAAACAAGCGGGGTGAGGCTGGGATGAGTGATTCCATTAAGGAAAGCTTGAAGGATGCTTGGGAATGAGACAACACTGTGTTTGATGGTGCCAGCCACGGGTGCTCAGCCACTGAGTGTCACCAGCACCTCCTGGAAATCCTGGGATTCCAGATGAGCCCTGCAGGGCGGAGATCAGCTGCAGGCTGCAATAATTAGCTGCAGCATGTCTGACCAGTATTCCTGATTTTTCTGGCATTCCCTTTGTCCCTGCTTCCTGCCCAGCCCTGAGTGTTGGGATGAAGGGATTGATATCCCTGTGGGTTTTGTTTTTCCTCTCCACCACCTCCTAGCAAAGCTGCTGCCATCCAGAGGTGCCTTCTCCTCCCAGGGCTGGTTCCAGACGTGCTGGCCTGCCCCCAGCTCCCTGGGATATCCCACGTGGAGAGTTCCCAGGGGCTGGGAATGATCCTCTCAGAGGATGAGGATCAGGACAGAGTGAAACCACTGTGGGGAGGTCGTTATGCATGCCTAGAGTCCCTAAAATCTGGAGCAGAGGTTTGAGGCTCCTCCATCCCTGTGGCTGCATTCCAGAGGGGGAGATGGAAGGGAAGAAAGGAGGGAAGCCGGGTTTATTCCCAGGCTGGTGCAGTTGTTCAGAATTGAAACCCTGCAGGACTCAGGCTGAGTAGCTCAACAAAGCTCTCATTAGCAGAGACTGGAAATTAGGGGACTGATTTGGAGCTGAGAGGTTAATGAAAGGTTGGGCTGTGTTCCCCGGGGAGGTGGCAGTTTCCCCACCCTTTAATCTGCAAATGAAAACTGTCCTCCTGCCTAAAAGATGCTCTGCAGCTCCATCACTCCTGCTGGGGACACTGTTTAGGAGAAGGAGGAGAAGCATTTCCCAGCTGCTCTGAGGAGGGGCTGTAAGAGCCTCACCTGGCCCCAGTTTCCATGGAGAACTGGAAAATAGATGGAGTAGAGGAGCAGGAGGGAGCTGCCTTCTCAATAAAGGCTCATTTCTCAGGGCAGTGGCTTCCGTGAGTCTTTCAAGGGAAATCCAGGAAGGCACAGCCTCGAAATAGCCAATTCCTGAAAGCAAATGTGCTTAAAACCCCTCGTGTTTTATGGCCCAGAGCAATCACTGTTTAATTGCCTTTGGCCCCAGAGAACCCAGCCTGGGGAAAGGCAAATCTCCTGCTGAAACACTGCAGCAGCCAGAGGTGCCCTGAGGAGGGGCAGCAGTGTCCCTGGTGGGGGGGACAGAGCTGGCAGGGGACACAGGGACAGCTGCTGCAGAGGAGCCACAGCCCAGGACAGGCTGGGCCCTGCTGCCAGGCCAGAGCTGGAACATGTGATGGGCCCTGGGCTGGGGGACATGGTCCCGGCAGATTTTAGGGGCCATTGGGCAGATTATTCTCATTTTAGGGGTGACACAACTGTGACAGTTTGGCTGCTGCCAGTCACTCCCCAGAGAAGCTGTGGCTGCCCCTGGATCACTGGAAGTGTCCAAGGCCACGTTGGACGGGGCTTGGAACAACCTGGGATAGTGGAAGATATTCCAGCCATGGGAGTTGGAATTAGATGATCTTTAAAATCCTTTCCAACCCAAATCCTTCTGTGATTTTCTTTAAAAAGCCTCCTGCCCTTATGTTGGAGTCACTGAGGATGAAACCACCCCGTGCCAGAGGAAAGTTTCCCAAGTGAGCCCTTTACCTGTCACTCCCTGAACAAGCTGTTTGTGTTCTTATTCTCCAGGGCTCCTGCAGAAGCCACAGGGATAAAAGCACTTTGCATCAATGTTTTTGCTGCTCCTCTAATGGTCTTAATTGTCTCCCGTGTCTATTTTGGGACGTGAACATCTCACAGGCACAGCAGCAGCCTCCAGCAGCTGGGGGAGATGCAGATGCACCAGCATTTCAGCTAATCAGCTGTTTACCCTGCAATAAATAACAGGCACTTAAGCACAGACTGTGCCCTGCCCCATCCAAACAGCCCTGTGAGCGTGACAGGAGCTGAGTTCAGCCCTCCTGAGCTGAGGGAGAGGAGGCGGAGGCTGGGTTTGCCCCGGGAGGGGCACCAGGGGGGCTGGAGATGGTCCCCCTGGCAGAGGGTTCCCTCAGCAGGGCCTGGCACAGCTTCCTAGGGCAGGGCTGCACCCTCAGCCCCGCTGTGCCCCCCACTCTGCCCCCCTGACTTAGCCAGGTTTGCTCTGCTCAGCTGCATCCACGGCCTGTCCCTGGGCCCATCCCTACTGAGAGATTCCCACAGGAAATCCCTTCTGGATTTCTGGAGCTGCGATATCCTCAGAACTGTGGTGTGGCATTTCCCGCTGACATTTTTGGACTCACAAAGCAGCGGCTTCTCTTTGCATCTGTGACCCACTGCTCTGGGTTGCTGGGGAGGAGAGTTTTAAATTTCTATTGTCCTTCCTCTGGGGGAAAAAAAAAATCCAGGTATTGAACCTGCAGCCCTCAGGGCTGGTTCCTTCCCTCCTTCAAAATCTGGCAGGAGCAGCTGATTTGGGCCTAGAGGAGCTCACCCCAACCTATCAGGTCTACCTAAATTCCTTAGGGTGAATTTTCCTTGGGAGAGCCTGTATCCCAACAGAGCTGGGGGTCTCCAGGGCACCCCAAAAGCCTTTGGGGAGGGCTTTGGAGCATCCCTCTGGCTGCCCCTGTCACGCTGGCTCTGTGCTGGTTGCCTCTGCTGCTGTTCCATGGTTCTCTCTTCCTTCTCTGCCCTCTCAGAACACGTCAGAACTGGAGGGAGCTGGGGACTGCCACCAGAGCAGCATCAACACCCTGCCAGATGTGTCCCTGGTAAGGCCCTGCTTAGGGCTGGGTGGGAGCAGGGGGCACACTGGGGGTACGGGGCTGTGCCTCAGCTTCAGCAGCTCTGCCCCATCCACCCCCCAGGGGAGTCACTGAACATCAGATGGGTCCAGGAGAAGGATTCTGGCTGGCTGCAGAGGAGCAGCCTTGTGCAGACCAAAGCAAAGGTCGGGTGGGTTGTGTGAGCTGGGCTCATTTGTGAGTCATATTCTCATTGTCGGAAGGTCAGGAAGATGTTCCTGTAACACCACCAGGTCAGGAAGGTGTTTCTGTAACAACCAGCTCCTTTAGCCGTGGTCAGCGTGAGGAGATGAAGATCCACTGACACTGAGCCTGGGCACGGTGTCCTACAAACTGTGCTTGCTTTGGCAGGATGACCTCTCCTCCTTCCCAGAGGAACCACCCAACTTCAAGCCTCCTCCTCCTCCATCAGCCCCCCAGACCCTGGACCCCTCCTCTGCCCAGCACCGGCTCCCGGGGAAGGACAAGCCCAAGCGCCCCTCCTCCGAGTCCTCCCAGTCTGGCCTTTTCTTCGTGGCCCCCCGAAACCCCTCTCCCCCTCCCAAGGCCCCTGAGAAGGACACGGTCAGCGTCACCTCCACGGCCTCCACGTCCACGGAGGACTCTGCCCCCAGCGCCATCTACGCCACCATCTCCCCGTCCCCGCACGGCTCCCGCAGGCCGGCGGACGCCCCGCTGTCCCTGCTCAGCCAGCACCCCATCGGGCCCTTCCCCAGGGTGCAGTCCCCCAGCAGGCTGAAGAGCCCGTCCCCCGAGGGGCCGCAGAGCCCCCCGGCCCCGTCCCCTCCTCCCCCGCCCCCGCACCCCGCGCCCCCTCCCCCGGACAAGGGCAGCCCCCAGGCCGGGGCCAACCAGCATTTCATCATGGTGGAGGTGCACCAGCCCAACAGCGAGCCCGATGTCAACGAAGTGAGGCCCCTGCCGCAGGCCAGAGGTGGGTGTCGCCTGAGCAGCTGGAATAATCCCCGGGGTGCTGGGAGAGAGAGAAATGGGACGGGACACGGAACTCAGGGTGTCAGGTCTCGTGATGGATCTCATGAGCCAAAGGTTGGAACATCTCTCCTATGGAGACTGAGGGCACTAAGGGTGTTCACCTGGAGAAGGATCCAGGGAGAGCTCAGAGCCCTGCCAGGGCCTAAAGGGGCTCCAGGAGAGCTGGAGAGGGACTGGGGACAAGGGATGGAGGGACAGGACACAGGGAATGGCTTCCCACTGCCAGAGGGCAGGGCTGGATGGGAGATTGGGAAGGAATTGTTCCTCTGATGGTGATGAGGCCCTGGCACAGGGTGCCCAGGGAAGATGTGGATTCCTGGAAGTTTCCAAGGCCAGGCTGGACAGGGCTCAGTCCAGTGGAAGGTGTCCCTGCCCACAGCAGAGATTGGGATGAGATGAGCTTTAAGACCCCTTCCCACCCAGGCCATTCTGTGATCTCAAGGACCAGAAATAATTCTGGTCCTTTCCCATTAATTGTGTATTTTGGGGCGAGGCGGGGGTGGGGTGGAATTGTGCCCACACTCAGCTGGAGAGTCACACTTATCCCAGGAAAAAGAACGGGAGGTGAGGGAGCAGCGTGAGAGGCCCCAAGGGTCCCTCAGAGACAGAGAGAGAAGAGGGGTCCCAGAGGAATCCCAGGATCCCTCGGAGATGGAGAGAAAAGGGGGATTAAGAGGGTGTCTCGGAGATGGAGAGAGAAGGGGGATCTAGGGGGATCCAGGACAATCCCGGGGATCTGGCATAATCCCAGTGAGCCAGGACAACCCGGGGGTTCCAAGGCAATCCCGAAGATCCAGGGCAATCCCGGGGATCCAGGGCAATGCTGGGGATCCGGGGCGATGTCGGGGGTCCAGGGCAATGCTGGGGATCCAGGGCAATCCCGGGGATCCAGGGCAATGCTGGGGATCCGGGGCGATGTCGGGGGTCCAGGGCAATCCTGGGGCTCCAGGACAATCCCGAGGATCCAGGGCAACCCTGGGGGTCCAAGGCAATCCTGGGGATCCGGGACAATCCCGGGGATCCAGGGCAATCCCGGGGACCCATGACAATCCCGGGGCTCCAGGGCAATCCCGGGGATCCAGGGCAATCCCGGGGGTCCCGGAGCGTTCCCGGCCCGCCGCGCTCGGGACCGACACGAGTGGCAATGTCGCCCTCGTGTGGCACAGTGGCGCCGCTGCAGGCGCAGGTTGGTGCGGGCGAGGGGCAGCGCCGCCGCCGCCGCTGGTGCTGGTGCCGGTGCTGCTGGTGCTGCTGGTTCTGCTGGTGGTGCTGGTGCTGCTGGTGGTGCTGGGGCTGCCATCTCCAGTCCGTCTGCACTTGGTGATCATCCTCAAAGGGCAGAAAGCTCCTACACGGCAGCACATCTTCACTTGGCTTTGTCCCTGTCTCCTCCCAGACCCTGTTGT
This sequence comes from Cyanoderma ruficeps, assembly GCA_008694505.1. NCBI lineage: Eukaryota > Metazoa > Chordata > Aves > Passeriformes > Timaliidae > Cyanoderma > Cyanoderma ruficeps. The sequence continues at coordinate 8,615,120 of VZDJ01000051.1, forward strand.
GGAGCATGGAGCACAAACTGGCCTCCAGCAGCATCCCTGAATTCATCGCTCTCTCACTCCATCCCAATTTGGGATGTGGGTTGGATTCCAGACCGGAGTTTGAGGCCACTTTGTCTCTTGATGCTGCCTGTGCACAGCTTTGCTCTTCTGACAGGAGGGTGCAGTGAGGTTGGGGTCAGTCTCTTCTCCCAGGAAACAGGGACAGGACGAGAGGAAATGGCCTCAAGCTGTGCCAGGGGAGCTTCAGGTTGGAAACTGAGAAAATCTCTTCACTGAAAGAGTGGTCAGACATTGGGAGAAGCTGTCCAGTGTCTTTAAAAGCCAAAGTGGCACTTGGGGACATGGTTTGGTAATGGCCTTGGCAGTGCTGCTCTTGCGGTTGAACTCCATGATGTGAGCGGGCTTTTCCCACCTCAGCCATCGCACGGTTCTGAAGGGCTCCGCTTGGGAACCTCGCTGTGCAGCCCCGGTGTGAATCCCAGGGAAGCTGCCCGGCCCTGGGAGCAGGAGCCGCCCTCGCTCCGTGGCCCGAGGGCGATCGGCCCGGCCCCGGCGCGGCCCGCCCGCTAACGCCGCGTCTCTCCCCAGCCTCCACGCTCTCCCAGCTGTCGGACAGCGGGCAGACCCTCAGCGAGGACAGCGGGGTGGACATCGGGGAGGTCGAGACGAGCGGCAAGGACAAGAGCCGGCAGCCAGGCCCCGGGAAAAGCCGCAGCCTCAAGGAGGCCACGAGGAGCGAGGGGGCGGCAGAAGGGGCCGCCAAGCCGGTGAGGGGGGCCTGGGGTGCTGCTCTGTGTGGGAGGGGGTGCCCGGGGCTGTGCCCCACTGCCTTGGCCGGCAGTTCCACTCCCTCTGCCCACAGGCAGCAGCCCCTTGTGCTTAGCTGGGATGTTTGTCCTCTCTGCTGAGGCCAGTCGGTTCTCTGGGGGGCTGAGCTGTGGGGAAAGGGGTCAGGAGTGGCTGAGACGGACACTGTAGTGCAGGTTCACTCTGTCCTGAGTGAATCCCATCCCTCCCAGCTCCAGCAAGCAGCTGCATGGGGCACGGGAGAATTCCTGGCTCTGAAGGGGCATCCCCAAGGTGTGTGAGTGAAGTCACCTGTCACCCAAGGGGAAGGTGGCAGCGGGTATTAGACATAGCTTAAAGGGTTTCTGATGGTGATAAGGCTGAGGTTGTTCAGGCAGGCAGAGAGCTGTTCTGCTCCTTCACAAACCCTTCCAGACCTGCCCAGAGTTGGGATTTTAGATGTCAGGAGTCAGAGAGCAACTGCAGGCTGTGTCTACCCCTCTGTGGTGGCAGCCAGCGTCCCTGCCTGCCGTGGGGCCCTGGCTGAGGGAGCAGGGCTGGCACACGGTGTCCAGGCCCCCCCGGCAGTGCTGCCATCTGTCCCCACAGCCAGGGCTCCTGGAGCCCACGTCGTGTCTGATCCGGGTGTCCAAGAGCGCTCCCACCCTGGGCATCGCCATCGAGGGCGGCGCCAACACGCGGCAGCCGCTGCCCCGCATCGTCACCATCCAGGTAGGGCGGGCCGGGAGGGGACAGCTCCCTGCACATCCCACCCCTCTCCTCCCTGGGCGCGCTGGGGAAAGCCCTTGAGCCGTGGCCAGAGGGATTTGGGGGGTTTGTGCCCCCCCTGCACCTCCCCAGGCCCCGTTCTGCCGTGCTGAGGATGGTGTCTGTGTCCTGTGGATGATCCCATGCCAGAACACACCTCCTGGGAGCCAGCTGTTTGCTCCAGACATCTCCGAGGGGATCAGGGCAGCCTGGAAAGCTTGGCTGCTGTCTCCAGATGTCTGGAAACTGCCAGACAGAGGATTGAGGAGGGGGAGTGGTGGATGGGAGCCAGGGAACTGAGCCCTCTGGAGCCGTCTCCCTGTTTGCTGCTTACTTGGGGCAAAATTCAAGATATTTACAGCAAAAAAAGCAGAGCCGACTCTGCCTTGGTTATTCTTGGCCATCCCAGCTGGAGTCACGCTCCAGGAGCTAGCAGGGGGGAAGCCAAATTCATCCCCTCTCTCAAAAAAGTGAAATATTTCACATCCATCATGTCAAATATGAAATATTTCCCAGTTCCCCCGCCCCCCTGGTCAATGCAGGCAGTGGTGGGAACACGAGCTGACCCCTCTCTCTCCTGCAGCGGGGGGGCTCGGCACACAACTGCGGGAAGCTGAAGGTGGGACACGTCATTTTGGAGGTGAACGGCACAGGGCTCCGAGGGAAAGAGCACCGGGAAGCCGCCCGGATCATCGCCGAGGCCTTTAAGCTGAAGGAAAAGGACTACATCGATTTCTTGGTCACAGAATTCAACGTCGCCCTTTAGGGGCGGTGTTTGGGCGGCGCCGGTTCGGCGGGTGGGGAGCACCGGGATGGGGATGAAGGATGGGACGGCGCCGTCCCACCGCGCACGGCCCGCGCCGCCCCGCACGCGCACACACCCCCAGCTTGTCCCCAAATGTCCCCGCGCCCGCTGCAGACTCGCTGCCTGCCTAGGGCAGGCTGAGAACGGGCACATCCCTTGGAGTCTCCGTCCCTGTCCTCTCTGGGGTAGGGAATTTCCTCTCCCCCTCGGCCAGGCTGGGAGCAGGGCAGGAGGAGGGCGCAGTCTGGGTGTCCCCGCTGTCATTTGAGTGCCACACACACAGCAAGGTGGGCCCGTGGCTCGGGCTGGAGGGAGTTTCAGGGAGTTGCTGCTCCCTTGGGTGGTCCCCAAGGTGTCCATATTGGTGGCACCGGCCACGGGTGGGGATGCAAAGAGAGCAACCGGAGGCCTTGTAAATCGCTGGCAATGTCGTTGTATTTATATTTACAGAGCTTGTGCTTTTAATTTTTCAATAAATCTATCAGGGTAGAAAAAAGCCTGCTCTTGAGGGCTGCTTCGGGGCTGGGATGAGAGGGTAGGAAGGGGCAGGATATTTTCCCTCATATCCTGGGAGCTTTCCAGGGCTGGCAGGGTGGGTGGGAGTGCAGTGNCTCAGCCGCGGCTCTGATTGGCCGCCAGCCGTGGAATATGCAAATGAAAGGTAGGCGGGATTTATGGTAACGACCTCCCGCTCCGCGTGCGGATTGGCGGAGCGCCGCGGGTATGCTAATCAGGGAAGGCCACGCCCCCTGGCGCCGCGGGCCGCGCTTTTGTCCGGCGGGGCCGGGCCGGGGCTGGATCGGAACCGGGACCGGGGCTGCGATCGGGATCAGGACCGGGACTGAGATCGGGATCGGGACCGGAGCCGCCCAGCGCCGGCCGAGGGGGCGCCGGCCGGGCCGTCCCCACAGGTGGGCACCGCGCCGCGCTCGCGGGGCTGAGGGCGCCTCTCCAGCGGTGCCCTGGGGCCAGATGATCCCCAGCTGTGCCCGGGGAGGGCCGGGAATGGCTCGGCTGCTCCCTGCCAGCCGCCTGCTGCAGCTGGAAGGAAGGAGAGGGCCCCCGGGGCGCCGCCGGAGGCACAGCTGGAGGCACAGCTGGATGCAGAGCCCGCGGGCCCCATCCCGGGGCCGCATCCAGAGCTGCCCGCTGTGCTGAGCCCGGCTCGGGCAGGGCTGGCTCGCAGCCGGGAGCGGCTTGGGCTCCCTGGGCGGAGCGGGGGAACCCCCAGCCCCGGCGGGGTTCCTGCGGCCGAGGACACGGGACACGCCGGGACGATGCGGGACACGCCGCTCCTGGCCGAGGCGTGTCCTCCCCACGCCATCGCAGCCTTCGTGGCCCCGAGGAAACTTGTCGTAACTTTTCTTCTGGAGGTGCCTCCTCCCCGCCGGGGCCGGAGGATTCCGGGAGAGTTTCGTCAGGGGCTGCGGAGGCGGCTCGGAGGCACGGCCGGGGCTCGGCGGAGGCTGCGGGGCCGGGAGCTGCCGGCGGCTCCTCCGAGGAAGTGGCCGGGGCAGCGTTCAGCTTCAGTTCCGTGTTTTATTTAAAGGGCAGCCGTGTTCCTGGCAGCCCGTGGGTGCCCGCGGGTGTCGCGGGTGTCCCGTGCTCAGCCGCAGCCTCTCGGTACCTTCCGGGCAGGGCTTAAATCACTTCTTAAAGTTCAAGGGCAGCCGGGGAGCGCGCAGGGCGGGCACTGTCGGTACAGGCTGGGAGAGCTGGGGATGAAAAAGCTTCAGGGAGAACTCAGAGCCGCTCCCAGTGCCCAAAGGGCTCCAGGAGAGCAGGGGAGGGACCTTGGACAAGGGATGGAGGGACGGGACACAGGGAATGGCTTCAAACTGACGAAGAGCAGGGTTAGATGGGATACTGGGGAGAAATTTTTTGCTGTGAGAGGTTGGGGCCGTGGGACGGGTCGCCCAGAGAAGCCGTGGCTGGTTCACCGCGGCACAGTGTCCCCGGCCAGCTGCCCCGCCGTGTCCCCGCCGCTGTCGCTGCCCTGGGCTAAGCAGGGATCTCGGTGGCAGCGGCTGCGGCGCGGGGACAGCGGCAGCGCTCTCCAGACGGGGATTAAGGCTCTCCTTCACCGCCACCCCCCCCGGCCTGCGGCTGTCGGGGGTTCGGCCCTGGGAGTGCAGCCGGGGTGTCCCCAGCCGGGACAGGAGGGTCCGAGTGCCCAGGGAAGGGGTGGGAAAAAGGAGCTGTTCTGCCATAGGGCTTTGCTTCGGTGCCAGCGATAAAAAAATGACATTTCCACAGGGTTTTGGTGCCTCTCCATGGGGGTGTCCAGTATAGGGGGCTGGGGGGGCGACATGGCCCCTCCAGCCGCTGAAATCGGGGTGACACGTGGGCTTTGGAGTGATGGTGACAGGCGTGTGCGTTCAGAGAACCGAAGAGGTTTGTCAGGCTCTTCCTCGCTGTGATGGTCCCGCCCTTGTTCTCGTAGGAAATAATGCAAACTAAGAACGCAGCGTTTCCGCTTCTCTGCCCTCTTTCATGCCTATAAAAACGGGGCTCTGTGGGCTTTAAAAAAGGGTTTATACACCAGGAATTTCTCCCTCCTGGAGCGCAGACATCCCTTGCCAAGTTTCGGCCCGAGGCCGTTCTGGCCTCCTTCAAACCTCCCTAAAAGAGATGCAAAACATCCATCCCTCGCCTGGGACTGGGGTTAAGCCTCTCTGCACCCCTGACGGGCACGGATGTGCAGGGGGGGCTTTAACCCGTCCCAGACAAGTGATTTTTGGGACACAGGGGAGGAGGGTAAGCCCAGATCGCTCAGGGGCTGTGGGGATGGAGGTGTGGGGTTTAGAGCCCCCCCCAACCCCCTGCTCTGCCCGGGGTTGACAAGGCAGTGAAGGCAGAGTGACAGCAGCCCTGTCCCCCCCTTCCCTGTCACCGAGCGAGCCGGGGGAGGGGGGGAGAGGATGCTCCTGTCTCCTCTGCTGTCTCCACGGATAAACCCCGGAGCCTTGACGGCTGCTGCTGCCCTGCCCCACACGTGTAATGAGCTGGGCGGGCTCAGCCTCGCACCTCCGTCTGTCCCACAGGGCAGGGAGTGGGGTAGGGATGGGATAGGGATAGGATCTGCCAAAAGGATCAGGGGTCTGGAGCTGAGGGCAGGCACAGGCAGCACCCAGCACTGCTGGGAGCATCCCTCCCACCCTGAGCCACAATCCAGGACAGCCCTGGCTGGGATTTGTAGGGCAGGACAGGGCTTGAGGGGCTGGGGCAGAGCAGAGTTCAGGGGTTTCTAGCTGAGGCTTTTAAATTTCTTTTTGGCTCTTTTTCCAGTTGCCTGTTGCAAAAATGCTGGCTTTCAAAGAGGAAAATTAAAATATATGGGTATATTTCTGCACACACACTTGGGATTGTTTCTGTTGGATTTGTGGCTGCTGAGCATGAAGCCATATAATTTTTCAAGCTTTTCTGTGCTCCTGAGAGCACAGAAACAGCGAGAAAATCACTCAGAGGGGGAAAAAAATCTGAGATTTTTCACTCTTGCCACCATGACCATCAGCACAGGGACTTTCTGGGAAGGCAGTGATTGTGGCTGGGTTTGGAAGTGGATCCTGCAGACTGCAGCTGCTGTGGGCTGTGCACATGGGAACCACTGCTCAGAAACGGGGTGACAGCCAGTGGCGTGTGGGTTAGGCATGGCCTCCTTCAAGAGATGCAAAATCCCCATCCTTTGCCTGGGGATGGGGTTAAAGAAACACCAGAAATGGGTTGGGAATGTTTTAACCCCCTTTATCCCAAGAGAACAGGACCCCCAGGCTCCTGTCACCCAGCCCTGTCCCTCTGGGAATCCTGGGGATGGTGTCTGGGCTCCTCATCACTCTGGGATCCCGCAGGGCTCGAGGTGGGATGGGAGGCACTTCGGTGGGGATCTCTGGGGTGTGTGTAAGGCCTTGGGGCTGGAAACATCCCAGCTCAGGGAGGAGCTAAAGCCAAAACCCCTCTTTGGTTTCAGTAGCTCAGAGTCCGAAGAATCCCATGGGCAGCCCCGTCCTTCCCAGTGGTGGGAAAAGCTGTGGAGCATCTCCAGGTGTGAAGAATGGAGTTATCCACTCGGTCTGTGGGGGAAAAACCTCATGCAAACCCCTCCGGGAGGTTTGCAAGACCCTCAGAGATGTTTTGGGGTTTGCTCCTGCCTGGAATGCCCCAAGGATGCAGGCAGGGCTGGGAGCAAGGCTGGTGCAAGGATGATGCCCTTGATGGCAGGTGGTGCTGGAAAATAACCTCAAACCTCACAAACACCCAAGGAAATTGCAGATCTGAGGCTTGGGAGTGGATGAGAGGACTTTTCCCAGAGCACGTGGATGCCATGGATAGGTTTACTCCTCATCACCACCATCCCCAAGCCAGCAGCACCCCAAAATCACCGCAGCACCCCAAAATCACCGCAGCACCCTCTGGCTAAGAGCAGCCACCCCAGGGACGCTGCTGTGGTTTCATTAGCTTGTAAAGCTGTCCTCTGTGTGCCACTAATTACACAGTAACGAGCTGGCTTAATTGGCTGCCTGTGAATGTGCCAAGACAGGCCACAGCATCCCTGGGATTGTGAGCAGCATCCCAGGACGGGGCCAGCTGCACCCTCCCTTTGGAAATCTGGGGAAATTTCCAAGGATAGGGTTCACCTGGTTGAATTTTGGGGCTTTAAGGCTCAATTTTAGGTCTCCTGGAAGATCCTCATGCTGATGTTTCTTGGACCAACAGCTGATGGTCCCAGGGATCTCTCTCCTTTCTCTTCTTGCAGCATTTTGCTCTGAACTGGATTAAAAAGTAAAGGTTTCGATGGAAAATGCTGTAGGAGGAGGGTTCAGCCCCCACTGCGCAGGGCTGGATGGGGTTAAAACTTTTGTGGCCACCTGCAAACTTGCAGGAAACATCATTTCCTCCTTCTGCTAAAGCTGGGCTGCCCCAGAGGCACAGGAAGGTTTCGGGGTGCTCGGAAGGAGCCACCCCCATGGGGCCACAGTGATGGAGATGTCCTGGGGCTGCTGGTACAGGGTGAGTGTCCCCTGCGTGGGGCTGCTGGTGCCTGGTTTGGCCCTTCAGGCCAAAATTTGGGTTTATGGGGCTCAAATCTAGCAGAGGGGACATTGGTCGGAAAAAAACCTCATGGCCTTTCTTGCCACACCCCACATTTGGGGTTTTGGCATCCGGCGTTTCTCCAGCTGCTGCTGGAAACCCCGGCTGGGGGTGAGGGGGGAGCTCCTGCCCTGGGATCATCAGTGGAATTTGTGTGTCAGGTCTCTGCTGTGATCCCTCTCACTGTCAGCCCGACATCCAGAGGGGTCTTTGGGGTGCCTGTGCCTCCCCAGCACTGCTGCTGGTCCCCAGGGTGTGGCTGCCCCGCTGGGGTGACACCCACAGGGTGCCAGCACGGGCTGGGTGTTCCCGGAGGGGGGACAAACCTTTTGGGGTGGCCCTGAGGGGCACCTTCCCCACGAGGCTGGGAGAGATGTGGCAGCCCCAGCTTGGTGGTGGGATGCAGAGTGGGGGGGTCTGATCCGAGGGTGTCATCGGGGGTTGCTCTTGTCCCCGGGATTCGGGGGACAGGGAAGACCCTGCCAGCGTGGGGGAAACACCTCAAACAGAGCCCACCATGTCCCGCTGAGCATCCCTCCCTCTCTCCCGCCCCCCCCCGCCCCCCCAGGACGCGGCGGCGATGCTGTGACCTACATTCGCGACAAGGAGGTCCCCAGCCTGCCGCCACCGCCGCCGGGCCATGAAGCGACACAAGTGACGGGGCCGGCGCGCCCGCGGCCATGGCCAGCCCGGCACCATGGCTGCGCTGGACACAAACAGAGCTGACGCGCTGGCAGGGCGAGGAGGAGGAGAAGGAGGAAGAAGACGACGACTTTGAAAGGAGGATGGACGAGGATGGGGTCATCGGCTTGGGGGAGGGTGCCAGGAGCCCACCGTGGGGTGAGTCCTGCCCTCCCTCCTGCCCAAAAGGGAGTGGTCCCAAATGTCCCAGGAGCTGCCGGGGGGGCCGGGGACAGCGGCTGGGTCTGGGTGGCGGCAGCCCCGTGGTGGCGGTGTTTTGCAGGTGACAGTGAGGAGCTGGAGGAGGGGTCCCCGGCAGAGGAGAGGCGCTGGCACCCGCCGCAGGACCCGGCCGAGGAGGACGAGGAACGGGGCAGCTCCGGGGGGGACGGGGGGCCCTGGGGGGCCGAGAGCGATGAGGAGCCCTACCCCGAGCTGTCCTCTGAGGGCCGCTGGGGCTCGGGCTCCAGCGGCAGCCCCGAGGCGTTGGGGGACGGCCGGGCTCTCTGCCAGCCCCGGGGCTGCAGCACGGACGGGGGGGACACCTCAGGGCTGTCGGACACCAGCCCTGGCCCTGGCACCCCGTCCCACCAGCATCGGGACTGGGGCACGGCCGGGGACACCATCGGGGGGCACGGGCAGGAGTGGACCCCCACACGGAGCCTCCCTCTGCACCTCTCCACCGATGACCCCAGCCCCGAGCGTGTCGCCGAGCCCCGGACAGCTGGCACAGGAATGCCAGCCCCCGGCACTGCTTTGGCACCCACCGGGAATCCCCCGGCACCCCAAGGGCATGACAAATCCCGAGTGCCCAAGGCAGCAGCGCCCGTGGCGATGCCCCCCAAGCCCGGCCGGCAGTCGCGGTCCCTGAGCCCCCGGAGGCGAGCGGGTGGCAAGGGGGCGAGGGATCCCTCGGGAACGGGCACCGAGGGCACCCAGTACGGCCGAGGGCGCCTCAACCACCCCCTGCCCGACCTCTCCAAGGTGGAGGCGCGGGTGAAGTTCGACCAAAGCTACCGCCCACCCCGGGGCCGGGTGCTGCCCGCCCGCCCCCGCGGCCCCGGCGGCCCCATCGGCTTCAAATCGCCGGCCGAAATCGTCCGGGAGGTGCTGCTGAGCAGCGGGGACGGGCTGTCCCCGCAGCCCCCCAGCACGGCCGGGCTGCCGCAGGAGTTCAGGTCCCCCAGACAAGCCACGGCGCTGGTGCAGCAGCTCCAGGTAACGCCCCACTGCCCCCGCTCCAGCCAAAGAGGACGGGCTGGGGGTCCCCAGGGGGGGGAGAGCTGGGGAAATGGGGGTGTCAGTGTCTCTGGGACACCGATGGGGTTTGATGCTGGTCACGCCTTCCCGATCCTGCATGGAGCTGGCGAGGAGCAGGGATCTGGGCAGTGCTCAGGCTGGAGACAGGACGCTCATGTCCCCGCCGGAGTGGCGGTCACCCCCCCGAAGCTTGTCACCCTCAGGCTGTTTGTCCCCCTGGGAGGAGAGGGGAGCTCTCCCCACGCAGACAATCTGCACGGATGGGTCGGGTGTTTGGGAGAGGGGGTTTCTGCGCCCCACCCATGGGACTCCCCCGGCCTTGCTGTCCCCACACAGGGCTGCCTTCCCCTTTCAGCACCCACCCCTCGGCCATCCCCCGTGCCGGGCGCTGTCACCCACTGGTGTCCCCTCCCCACAGGACGACTACCACAAACTGCTGACCAAGTACGCCGAGGCTGAGAACACCATCGACCAGCTGCGCCTGGGCGCCAGGGTGGGTGGGGGCTCAGGGTGCCGGGGGGGGGTTCCCCACTCTGCTCCCCCCTCCCTGAGGTTATTTGTTGTGTCTTCCTCCCCCGGCCCCCCTCCTCTTCCTCCTCCCGGGGAGCCGCGGTTGAACAGTCCCAGCTCAGGGCGGGGGGTTGAGGCCACCGCAGAGCCCACGGCAGCCTGGGGACCACCGCACCCCCCTCGCCCGGCAGGGCCCCCCTGTGCCAGGGCGGTGGCTGAGCCCGACTGTCCCCGGAATGGCGGGGCACGTCTCTGAGATGGCAGGGCCAAGGCGGAAACGTGTCCCCGTGTCACCTCTGCCACCTCCCGCCCGGCACCATCGCGTGCGTGGGGAAACTGAGGCAGGGCTGTGTCACCCGACCCCCGCACGCGTGTCCCCACCTTCACCCCACCCCGTGTTGTGCCCGTGAGATGCCTCAGGGTGCCCCGGGGCGCGGTGCGTGGGCCGGGGTGCAGGCTGGCTGCCCAAACCCGCTCTCCCTGCCCAGGTGAGCCTGTTCTCCGACCCGCCGCAGCCCAGCCGCAGCCTCGCCGTGGGCACCGTGGCCACCGGGAGCCGAGTGATGACCCTCAGCATCCCGCAGGCACGGACCGCGGCTCTCGGCATGGCCACAGCCCCGGCCGCAGCCCCGGCCTCGCCACGAGCAGGTGTGTTGATCCGTGTGATCCGTGTGATCCGTGTTCCCTGCCCACCTCACCGCCCTCCTGCTCCGGTTCTGGGGGATGCTCCCCCACCGCCCCTTCCCCCCGCTGGGGACACCGGTGTCACTTGTCCTCGTGTTTTCTCGCAGCTGCAGCCCCGGGACCGTCAGAGTGGGGGGGTTCACCCCAACCTCGGTCCCCTCCTGTGCCCGGGGGGTGCTGCCCCACCTGCCCCGAGCCGTGCTGCTGCCCTGGGCCCCGGCTCACCCGGGCACTGGCGGGGCAGAGCCGCAGGCTGCAGGCACAGGTAAGGGCCGGGGGACTGCTGGGGGGCCTGGGGGCTGGAGAGATGCAGGAAAGGGGAGCTGCAGAGGGGGGTGCTGTGAGGAGGGGGGCTTCGGGGGGCTGCATGACTTTTGGGGAGAGTGCTGGTGGGGGCTGTGGGGGCTGCAGGGGTGGGGCAGCAATTTGGGGGGAGCTCTGGGGAGGGGCTATAGGCATAGGCTGGGGAGGGGCTGCAGAGGGTGCTGGGGGCAACTGCGGAGAGGGTCCGGATTGGAGGGGTTGGGGGAGATGCTGCAGGAGGGGCTGTGAGGAGGGGGAGGGTTATGGGGTGCTGAGAAGGAGCTGGGAAGGAGCTGGAAAGGAATGGAGGCTGGGGAGGGGCTGCAGAGGGGGATTGTCCTGGAGCAGTCTCTGGGGATGCTTCATATGGGGGGTCGGGGGGTGCGGAGAGGGGGCCACAGCAGGGCCGGGCTCAGCCCTTCCCATCCCGGCCAGGTGGAATCCTTCGAGAGCTGGCTGCGTGCAGGGACCCCCACACCCTCGGAACAGCTCCAGGTGCGTCAGCCCCTTCCCGGACCCCAGCCGGGGGGCCGGCAGGACCTCGGGGGTTGCCGGGGCCCAGGGGACAGGCTCGGACCCCGCACCCTTGTGCCGCAGAGGATGAGGATGCTGAAGGACGCGCAGGATGCGCTGGAGCGGGAATACCTGCGGGGCCGGCAGCAGCTCCCGGAGGCTGCGGCGGGGTTTGATCCTGACCGGTGCGTGCTCGACCCCCCTGCTACCCCCTCCCCAGAGCCCCCGGAGAGTCCCCGGGGGTCGCTGTCCCCCACACACTGATGGCTGGTGTCTTGCAGGACAGTGGAAGGGGAGATTTACCGCCTGGGGCTGCGCCTGGAGGGGCTGAAGGAGCGGCTGGAGCCGGGGAGCAGGCGGCAGCCCGTCCCGCAGCCCCTCTCTCAGCCCGTCCCGCAGCCCCTCCCGCAGCCCCTCCCGCAGTCCCGCTGCCCCCCAGCCCCGTCCCCACCACCGGCCGCCCACTCCCCGCGCCCCGAGGTGAGTTGGGGGTGCAAAGGTTCCCCACCCTGCTGCATTTATGGGGGGGTTGCCTCTCTCACCCCTTTTTGCTGTGCCCACAGAGCCCTGCACTGGTGGAGGGTCCTCGGGGGACAGCAGGGGACAGCGAGGGGGTGGCAGGGGGGCTGCCCTGGCCCCTCTGGCACAAGCAGCACCAAGTGGAAGAGGATTTCGGGGATCTGCTGGAGCAGTGAGTGCCCTCACAGCGGGGCAGGGGGGACACGGGCATGGAGCATGTCCCCAAACCCACCCGTGGGTCCCCCCAGGTACAAGCACTTCAAGTCCTTGCCGGAGTCACTGAGCCTGGAGCAGCTGAGCCTGGCGGAGAGCGGGTGCCAGAAGGAGGTGGATGCACCCACGGCAGGGGACGATGGCCCCAGCAAGGTCCCCTGCAGGACACGGTCACTCGAGGAGGGGCCCAGCCTCGAGACCTTGCCCTTGTAAGTGCTGTGAGAGGTCGAGTCCTCAGGCAGGGGTGAGCAGGAGGTTTGACACGAGTTTTACCTCAGAGTTAACGGCCTCCATGGAAGAGCTGGACCAGGACATGGGGTTGCTCGGCCCCATCATTCCTGCTCCATCCCCTCCCCACAGGCACCTCCTGGAGAGAAGAGCTGCGACGCTTCCCCCCAGAGGACCCCCAAACCTGGGGGAAACACGGGGCCACCCTTCTCCTGTCACTGCTGAGGAGCCACCAGCCTCTGCCAAGCCCCCTCTGGGGGTCCCTGGGCCACCACGGGTGCCCCTGTCCCTCCGCAGCAGTGGGACAGGCAGTGCTGCCACCCAGCACGGGCCCCACAAGGTGAGTCCCTGAGGCTGCGGGTCCCACCTGGGAGCACCTCCAGAGCCTCCCGGGGTGTGGGCACCGATCCTGCTCTCCCCGTGCCTCTGCAGGAGCAGCGCATCGTGTCCCCGGAGACCGACAGCGGCTTCGTGGGCTCGGAGGCCAGCAGGGTGTCACCTCCCGTGCACACCCCCGAGCACCATCCCCCCGGCCCAGGGTACGGCCCACGGCCCTGCCTGCGGGAACTGGGCTCTGCCTGTGGGATTTGGAGGATTGAAGGGGAGCAGGGATGGTGGGAGAGGCACTGAGGGTGTGGGGAGCGGGGTTCTGGTGGGGTGGGAGATGTGCTGAGTGCCCGTGGCCAGGGGTGAGCCCTGCCCGCATGACCCGACCCTTCCCCAGGACTCCGGGCTCGCTGGGACCTTCCATCGCCATGCCCAGCACCCTCCGTACCCCACGGAAGAGAGTTATAACCCCGATTCCCTCCGAGACAGCACTGATGGGCATCTACCCCCCGGCGGGCACAGGGGGGCCCCGGCTGCCCCCCAGCAGCCCCTCACAGAGCAGCTCCCCCCCTCGCTGGGCCGAGAGCGCGGGCAGCGAGGTGGGGCCGGACCCCGATGGTGATGGCAGTGAGTACACAGGGCTTGAGGAGGGAGAGAGAGCTCTGAGGAGCCCTGGCTCTGCGGCTCTGGTTTATGGGGCTCCTTGTGGTGCTGGTGTCACCGGTGTGCTGGTGTCACCGTACCTGGAGGGAGGCGTGTCCCAATCTCTGCTCTCTGATCCCAGCTCCCTGTGCTCCCCTTCCACCCCAGCTCACACAGACTCAGAGGTGGGAGACAGGAGCTGTGCCAGCGCCGGTGGCCATCCCCCAGCCATGGCCAGGAGCCCGACCAGCCCCCTGCCATCCCCCGAAACGCCATCCCCCACCCTGCTGTCCCCCGACCTGCCGTCCCTCGACTCGGCTCACTGTGACCTGCTGGGCTCCCGAATGGAGCGAGAGTGAGTGGCTCTGTCCCCACCACCGCAAACCAGGCCAGACCCCCCTGGGTGACACAGGGACCTCCCAAAGGCACCCACTGGGCACTGGATGCCAGCCCAGCCCGGCCCCAGGCTTGTTTTTGGGGAGCATCACAGCTGCTGGGTGTCGGTGGTGGGGATGGGGGATCTACCAGGGGGCTGCTGATGCTCCCCCAGGGCACCCACCACTGCTGGGGTCCCTGCTGGCTGCAGCCCCCCCTCACTGTGACATCTGTCCTGGGGCAGCCAGGCCATCCGGGCACTGCAGGACGAGGTGTGGCGGCTGCGGCTGAGGCTGGAGGAGAGCCTGCGCCGCTCCCGCAGCTATCCCGAGGGAAAAGCCACTCCCCGTGTCACCCCGGCCAGGAGGCAGCCGGTGACCAGTGGACCATCGTCCCCACAGGGCGCAGCACCTCTGGGGTAGGTGGCAGGGGGACCTGGAGGGTGTGGGGGGGCATCGTGGGGACACCCCCAGCCTCAGCCTGTCCCCACCTCTACTGTGAGCAGGGAGGGGTTTGGCTTGAGGGGGCTGCCAGCCTGGTGGGTGGAGGTGGTGACAGCATTTCTGTCCCCTCCGCAGGGACCCGAGCCCCCCAGCGCGGGGCAGGGTGGCCCCCGGGCTCACAGCCACGCGGAGGGAGAGGTCGGCATCGCTGCCACGGGGCAGGCCGGAGCTGGACCTCGGTGAGTGGGACCCCACGGGGTGGGCACAGAGGGGACACGCTCCCCCCTGCCCGCCGCCGCCCCTCCCCAAATGCAGCAGCGTGTCCTGGGGCTGCAGCACCGTGGGGACCAGGTCCTGGTGGTCCCACGGGCCCCTCAGTGCTCAGCGCAGGGCGGGTCGTGCAGGTCTGGAGCTCGGGCCCAGCAGATCCCACCCGGCTTCCCTGTCCTCTGCCGCAGCCTCCGAGTCAGAGCCCTCCCCCGCCGGGCCCCGGCCGCCCCCCGCCCTGCGGAAGCACCTTGGGAAGCCCCCGGGGGCGGTGACATTTCGGGGACGGTACACAGGTGGGTGCTGGTGGCGGTCGGTGGTGGGGCTGAAGGCGGCCACCCTCACCTTGGTGACCGTGGCCGTGCTCACGCTGGGGTTTGGCAGGGACACGGTACCAAGCGGGGACACCACGTGCCACCCCGGCACCCCGAGAAGAGCCGGGCACCTCGGGGTGTCCCCGATGTCACAGGGGCAGGATGGCATCAGGTGAGTGGCCCCCAGCCCTTTCCAGCCTTCCCTAACAGCTGCTAATGACCTTAATTTATTAACTAGAGAGGTTTAGGGAGGGGACAGACAAACCCATTCCTCAGGCCTGAGGCTCTGGCTGTCCCTTGGCCACACCCCACTGTCCCCCAAGGGGGGCCAAGCTGGGCAGCTCTGGGGATGCCCTGACCTCGCGGGGGTCCTGCACGGGTCAAGCCCCCCCTCTGGTATCTGTGTTTGTCTGTGCCTGTGTGGGCAGAAATATCTGCGATTCCCTGGGGTTCCTGGTGTCACCTGGAGCAGTGTCACCTGTCCCCAGCCCTGTCCCAGGGGCCAGTGCAGAGCCCACCTTTGCAGACCCCTCCTTGCCCTGCAAGGAAAGCCCCCCCAAACCATCCCATCAGCTCCCCCAAGTCACTCAGTTCTTCCCAAACATCCCTGGCTAGCTCTGCATGGGACATTCCTGATTTCCTCTCTCCACAGCTGGATTTGGGGGACATGATACCCCCCGGCAGCCCCAGCACAGCACCCCAAGGAGGACATCCTGCCCCACTTGCCGGGCACCCATGGGCCCCTCTGCACCAGGCAGTGGGGACAGGGCCCCACACGGTGGGTGACAAGGGTGACACGTGCCTGACACAGCTTGTCCCTGCTTGGGGGCTGGGTGGTGGGACAAGATACAACCTGAGCCATGCTTGGGGACTGTCCCCACCCAGCAGTGGCACAGGGGGTGATGTCATGTGGGGCTGCCACTCGATGTGCATGCCTGGGGACACCAAACCCCCCTGGGGACACCTAACCCCCCTGGGGACATCTAACCACCTTCCTCCCCACAGCAGAACGTGGCCCTGGTGGCTCCTGTCCCCCAGGCCCCCACGCTGGCGCCGAGAAGCCGGAGCAACCTGGAATTTGGTACTTGGCAGCTGCCCCTGCAGCCACCACTGCCACCGTCTGCCTGGCACCTGTCCCCCTCGTGCCTTATGTGCCCTCCATGCTGTAAGGATGCCCTGGGGCTGGGAGGGGGCTCGGGGGGCGGTCAGCATCCCGCAGGGGTGGAGGGGGAACCCAGGAGGGGCTGTCCCCACCCCAGTTTTTCCATGGCAATGGGTTGACACGGCCACCAGCTGCTTTTGGGGGCAAGGCTGTGTTTAGGGGGTGGTGCTGTGGGGTGGGCATGGAGGAGATGGAGGAGAGGGGTGGAAGTAAGATAGAGTGGGGGCACAGAGCCCTGTGGGGGGCACAGAACCCTGTGGGGGCACAGAACCCTGAGGGGCACAGAGCCCTGTGGGGGGCACAGAGCCCTGGGGAGGACACTGAGCCCTGTGGGGACACAGAACTCTGAGGGGGAACAGGGCCCTGAGAGGGGACTCAGAGCCCTGAGGAGGGCACAAAGCCCTGAGAGGGGCACGGAACCCTGTGGGGACACAGAATCCTGAGGGGGAACAGGGCCCTGAAGGGGAACAGGGCCCGGGGGAGGGCACAGAACCCTGGGGAGGGCACAGAACCCTGTGAGGGAGGCACAGAGCCCTGAGGGGGGCACAGAGCCCTGTGGGGGCACAGCTGGTGAGCAGCACCGAGCCCATGTCCTTTGTTCCAGCTACTGCTCCCCGGCAGTTCCTACCTCAGCCCCAGCCCTGGCCGGGGTCCCCCTGGGTGCCACTGCGGGGCCCCGGCGGGCAGAGCGTCCCCGCCGGCCCCAGAGCCACCACCGCTGCCTGAGCCTGGACCTGGAGGAGCTGGAGGAGCTGAACTGGTCGCTGGGGCGGGCTGTGGAGGCTGCCCAGAGCGTCAGGCTGACCACGACCCGCATGAGCCGGGCGCTGGCCGCGGAGCTGGGCCGGGCGCGGGGCCTGCGCGGCTCCTGCCTCTTCTGAGGGACCCGCGGCCACCTCCAAAGCCACCCTGCCGGGAGGAGGAGGAGGATGGGCCCCTCAGCGTCCCTGCGCTGGGTGCTCCCTGCCAAATCTGGGGGCAGCAGGGCTGGAGGTGTCTCCTTGCCCTGGCTCCCCCCGCCTTCCCGCTCTCCCTGCAGTTCCTGCATGGCTTGTCCGTCTGTCTGTCCGTTTGCAGGACCCTCCCCAAGCTGCAGGAGGGGGGACGGTGTGGGCAGAAGTCTCCACATTCCCCAGCACCGTCCCCTGGGACCAACGGGGTGGCCCTGTGTCCTCCCCCAGGGCAGTGGCCACCCTACCCTGAGCACTTCTGGGGATGCTCCGACCTCGTGTGGGTCGAGCCCTCTTGGCAGCTGTCTTTTACCTCTGTGCCTGTGTGGGCAGAAATACCTGGGATTCCCTGAGATTCCCTGGGATTCCAAATTCCACCCTTTTCCCAGCCTTTAGGCCTCCTCAGGGGGCTGTGCCCTATTCCCTCTGCCCTTGGACTTGAACTCCTCCCTGGGGAGACTTACTTTTTTTAGTAGTTTTTATGTGATTTTTTTTTTTAACTAGCAAGCAGCTAAATCACTCTCTTGAGTGTTGATCGATGATCTATAATGTGTGTGTGTGATATATATGTGTATCTATAAATAGACATGTCTAGATATAGGCATATCTATATTTAGTTATATGTCTATATCTAGAGAGACAGATATAAATAGATCTGTGTATGTACAGATCTGTATCTGATTCTATAGATATATCTTTCTATAGACACATATATATATATAAATATTCTGGTTTGCATTTCCAGCACAACCCTGAGGGCATTCGTAGGGTTTTTCTGGTCATCCCTGGATGTGGCTGCCCACAGCATCATCCAGGCAGAAAATAAAATGAAGGATTTGAGGTTTTCCCCCTGGGATCCTCAGGGAATCTGGGCTGGTAAAGTCACCTGCTGAGACCAAAGCAGGTGTGGGGTCTGTGGAGCCCCTGTTCCTCCCAGCTGGGTTTTGAAGGAGTTCATGCCTATTTTTTAGGGAAAAGGATGTGGTTGGGGCAGCTTTTCCTGGGATGGCTCCAGCCAAACCCCCTGCCCCATCCCCAGCACTCGGCCTGTGTTTATCTGTAGGACCTACCTGAAGTGCCAGTGTCAAATATATTTATTTTTGCTTTTATTTGTTGTACAAATACCCACATTTGGAGGGGGGGGGATCAGTGAGTGACTCAGGTCTGGAGCCTTCCAAGTTCCCCCTGAGCCTGATCCTGACATGAGCCTGGAGAGACTGAGAATGGAGCTGTCCCTCCTCCTTTTGGGGTAAGCAGGCTGGGCTTGGGGGATTTTAAAGAGGTTTGGGGGATTTTAAAGAGGTTTTATGTGTCTCTGGTTGCCTCTGCTCATCCCCGTGCCCCAAGCTGGAAGCTGTGACCTCCCCCAACCCGGCCAGGGTGTGATGGGAGCGTGTGGAAACTGTGGTTAATTATCCCAAATGCAGTAGCCAGGACCAAATGACTATTTTGTCCCTTATCCCCTATTTTTTAACGCCCAGCAGAGCCACTGGGGTGGTATTTTGTACAAAGAAATCACCTATTTTTGAAGGAAATAAATGCAGTTGGACGACTCGTGTGCTGATTTTCCTTCCCAACGTCACTCCTAGGGGGAGGTTTGGCATCACCACACCAGGAGCCCTCCCTTGGGGTTGGATGGAATATTTTCCCATGCCTCTTCCCTGTTTTCCTGTCCCTGAGGGAGCAGCACAGCACAGCCCCGGTTGCACTAGGGATGGAGATCGCTTTTATTTAGTCACTCGAGTGCTTTAGTACAGAAGAACAGATATACAGAGATGATACATGTTTGTGCTTCAACACTTTCAAACATTTAGATTCCAGTAATTTCAAGGTAAACAAGTTCCAAGACAGACTAGATTATTTTTTTTTTTAAGTTTTCCTTTTTGATAAATTATTTTTTATATAAATAACTGTAACAGAAAAAATAATAATAATAATAATAATGTCCAACATACAAGATCCTGAAGCATTTGCATTGCTAAACCAAGGAGGAACAGAAACAGGCTGGGAGACCGAGGGGGAACCAACAAATATCAGTGCAATGATACAGCCTTTGCCCTAAAAATATATATTTAACTTTATGGGCAAGGAGCAGACGGGAAGGGAAGGGAAAGGAGAGGGCTAACCACCAACGAGGCAAGAAAGAGCAATTTTAGGGAAGGAAAAGGGGGCTCACAGCCTTCAGGGGGAAGAGAACAAAACCATAGACCCCAAAATATTGCAGTGCATCTAATGGCAAGGGAGAGGGGGCAATCCAGGGGCGTCAAATAAAAACCCAACTAAAATCCGAGGTTTGGGGAAATCACTATACACCAAGCTCGTAAGAACGTCACAAGACACAGTCATTAATATACACAGAGTCCAGAGGGTCTGGGGGGGCCTGGAGGGTTTGGGGGGCCCCAGAGGGTTTTTGGGGAGGGCCCGGAGGGTTTTTGGGGCGCCTCAGGGTGACGGCACGCTCAGAAACGCTTCACCACGGGACGACATGAGCGGGGCTGGGCACGGGCACCGAGCATCCGTGGGGATGGATGGAGAGAGGTATCCATGGAGAGATAACACAGACATATATATATAAAATAGCCTTTTATTTTATATATATATATATTTTGGAAGGAATTCCCAGAGAGGGAGGCAGGGCTGCAGCAGGGCTGTGCAAGCAGACGGGCCCCAACTCCCAGTTTGACCGGTTTGGTCCCTTTTCACATGGGAATTACCACGGTGTGAAGCGTCCTGGCTGCACTCCCACACCACCCCCATGCCAAATTCCCATCCAGATGTCGGCATGCACATCTGGCAGGAGAAGCCACCGCCCCAAACGCCATGGGACAGATGGTGGTGGCAGCCTGGTGCCCACCTGAGCAGCGGCTGCAGCGGTGTGGGGTGTCCGTCCATCTGTCCTCCCGTCCACACAAGACTCCACTGAGGAGGATTCCCCCCACAAAAGGTGTTTTTCTGTCATTTTCCCCACCATATTCACTAGCAACGGGCAGATGGTTACTCAGCAATGAGCTCCTGGGCGCTTCCCACAGCTGCAGCTACAAATATATAGATTTTTTTTTTTTCCTTTTTCTCTTAAACACAATGCATCCATTTTCTTAATATATATATACATTATTAATTTTTTTTTTTTTGGCTGTTATCCCCTCCCTGTGGATAAAATGAGATGGGGGAGGCGCCGGGAGGGGAGAGGGGGGTCAACACAAGAACAAGAGAGAAGCTGGGCCCACTGGGTGCAGGGTGACACCCGGGGCCGGGCGCCCGGCGGGGACGTGGGTCGGCATCGAGTGGTGACAGCGTTTCCTTTTAACTGCTGCTCTCTTCCTCTGTTTTATTGAGTTTCTTCAGCGTGTCCAGCAGTTTCTGTGGGGTGAGGATGTGCGTGGACCCTGTGGGAGGAGAGGAGAAGGGGGTGCAAGGGGATCAGTGATGGCTTTGGGAGCCCCTCTCTGCCTCCCAGCCGCTGTCCCCGCTGTCCCGGGTCCCCCTTACCTGGCGGCGCCGGCCCCGCGCCGCTGGAAATGCTTGCGAGGAAATGCAGTCTATGGGGACGGGGCGGGGTTGTGGGGAGTTGTGGGGGCATGGAGAAAACGACGGAGGAGGAGGAATGGAGGCGAGGGATGGAGCTGGAGGGGTGAGGCAGGGGCCAGGAGGTGCCGCTGCAGGGGGGTTGTGGCACTGGGGTCACTGCAGGACCCACGGGGGGTGCAGGAGGCACCGGTGGGGTGCAGGGGTGGGAGATGAAGGGAACAGCTGGCATGGAGGGACCTTTCCCAGGTCCCCCAAACTGCACAGAGCATCCTGGGGACAGAGGGGTGGCTGGAAGGGGTGGCAGGGGACAAGGAAAACAAAAGGTTCTCGCCTTCTGCTGCCCCTCGCTCGGGGGTCCCCCGGCACGGTGCCAGCTCCCACCATGCTGCCCACACTGGCTCAGCCCCACAGCCACCCTGGACTGCAGGGACCAGCACACGGGGGGTGCCAGGGTGGCACTCGCTGGTGAAACCAGCAGGAGCTGAACCCCAGAGCAGGGTTTGGGGTCTGCAATGTCGGGAGTCTCCTGCCTATCCAAGAACAAACCTGAGCTGAGTGGGATTCCAGCCCCAGGGCACCCCAGAGCTGGGGGGTGCCAGCAGTGCCCAGCCCGAGGGGATGGACCAGGACAAGTGCTGGGGTCTCCACGCCTGCCCCTCTCCCCCAGCCCCGCTCCAGCTGCTCCCAGGGCAGCATCCAGGAGCTCCGTGCCCCTGCCCGGCCCTGGGACGCCTGTGTGGGGCAGGCAGGACCCTGAACCCTCCGGCCCTGGCAAAGGGGAACTCATGGCATGGAGGAGCCGGCCAGGGGACACAGCTGAGGGATGATGGAGCGACGCCGGATGCTTTTCCACCTGGTCGGAGGAACCGCAAGCATTTTCTGATCGGAGAACCCAACAAAGCCCAAAACAACAATTAAAAAAAAAAAAGGAGGAATGGAAGAATCAAAGAAAACCCTTCAGGGAAGGAAGAGTTTCTTTTTTCATTAGTAAGCTGCCTTTACTTGGTTTCTTTGGCTCACTCCATTGCTGGAGCCTGATCCTCAAATGATACCCTAGTGGAGTCCCTGAAGTCGGGGTGCCTCAGGTCCATGAGAAATTTGGTGGGAGTGAGAATGTGAGTAGAACCTGTGGGAGAACAGAGCGGGGCTGACGGCTGCGCCGAGGCTCCCCCACCACCACCACCACCAGCTGCTTCTGGGGGGAGGAAGAGGAAGGAGGCGGGTGGAGCCTGGAGCTTCTGCATGCAGGGGATGGACCCTGGAGAGAGGCGGGATGAGATGGGTGACAGGCAGGATGGAGCCGGGATGGTGACAGGGACACAGCTGGGGTGGCAGGAGATGATGGAGACTGGGATGCTGCTCCCAAGGAGCACAAGTGATGCCGGGGACAGGCTCCACCAGGCATCCAGGGCATCAGATGAGATGGTAAAGGACACCTGCCTGTGTCCTACAAGGTGAGTATCCAGGCTGTGCTTCTCGGAGGAATTTCAGGGACCTAACAGCTCCCTGCTAACACCAGGCAGAGCCTCCACTGTGTCCTCTGTGCCTGACCCACGGCTCCCCTGGGAGCAGAGACGGGAGCTGACCCTGACCATGTCCTGTTGCATGTCCCGTGCAACTGAAAAGCCTGGCTCTTGTTTGCACCCCTCTTTATCTTGCACTTTTCTTCCTGTAATGACCCCAAAACGCAGGAGCGACCCGAGCTGCCAAACCTCCTCCCCTGTCACCCAGCCCTGCTCGGACAAAACCAGCCAGGAGACATGAAAAAAATGGAAGCAAAAATGAGGATGTTTGGAGTGACGCAATCCAGACGGGGAAGGGAGGAGGGGCACACGGGGGTGACAACGGATGTCCGGAGAAAACCTTTCCGCAGAGTTCCAGCTCCCGCAGTCGTCTGGAGCCGGGAATTTGCGGGATGGAGCGTGGGATGAGCAGCCAGCGGGAGGGGCCAGCCCCGGGGCCACCACTCACCTATTAGCACCTCCCACTTGCCGCTGGCTTGTGTCACCTCGTAGGCGCAGCGCATCTCGTTCATGCTCACCCCGCCCAGGATGAAGATGATGAGGCGGGGGCCGCTCCGGTACTCGCCGGGGGCCTTGTTCTTGTGCCAGTGGCCGTAGCGGGCACTGAGGAGAGGAAGAGGAGGGTGAAGGGCGGGCGCGAGGCACCACATCTCAATTAAATCACGCGGACATTGCTGCTACACCAGGCCACGTCCAGGGTTCCAGCCACGAGTGCTGCTCGCTGTTACAGGGAGGGAAACTGAGGCACGGGACGCCTGGAGGGAAACTGAGGCACCACGTGTCCGAAGAGAAAATGAGGACTGGGATTCCTACAGGGAAACTGAGGCATGGGATGTCTACAGGGGAACAGAAGCATGGAATGCCTGGAGGGAAACTGAGGCACAGGATGTCATGGGGGAAACGGAGGCATGGGATGCATGAAGGAAAGGTGAGGCATAGGGTGCCTACAGGGAAACTGAGGCATGGGAAAAGGGAAACTGAGGCATGGGATTCCTAAAGGGAAACTGAGGAATAGGATGCCTGAAGGGAAATTAAGGCACAGGATTCCCAATGGGAAATGGAGACACAGGGTGTCTGTAGGGAAACTGGAGCACAGGTTGCCTAAAGAAAAACAGAGATACAGGGTGCCTGAAGGGAAACTGAGGCACAGGATGCCTGAAGAAAACTGAGACAAGGGACTCTTACAGGGATACAGAGGGACAGGCTGTCTGCAGGGAAACTGAGGCCCAGGGTGCCTCAAGGGAATGGAGACATGAAGTGCCTGAGGGGAAACTGAGGCACAGGCTGCCTGAATGGCCTCTGAGCAGCTCCCCGAGCTGCTGCTGGCTCCAGCCCTGGGGCTGGTGTGGGCTGGAGGCTGCCGGTGATCCAGGGGGGATGGACAGGGGAGGAGGGGCACCCACCTGACCGCAGTGGTGCTGAAGGAGGCGGAGGAGCGGGTGGAGATGTACGGGTAGTGCTTGGTGTCCAGCTTGTCATCGATGGCATCCTGAGGACACAGAGCCACGGGCCAGGGGTCAGCGAGGAGCTGGGCACAGCCCCTGCCCACACAGCCCCTCTGGAGGGCTGTGCCCAGGATTCCCCTCCTGGGAAGCTCAGGAGCAGGCGCTGAGCTGGAGGTTTCAGCCCTGGGA
Organism: Cyanoderma ruficeps; assembly: GCA_008694505.1. Taxonomy (NCBI): domain Eukaryota; kingdom Metazoa; phylum Chordata; class Aves; order Passeriformes; family Timaliidae; genus Cyanoderma; species Cyanoderma ruficeps. The sequence continues at coordinate 8,638,643 of VZDJ01000051.1, forward strand.
TCCCCCTCCAGGACAAGGGACCCGCAGCTGCTTCTCCAGTGGCAGAGACTGAGGGGTCTCCTGGGAGTGGAGCCACCCCAGGGAGGGCTGTGACAAAGGAAAACATGAGCCCTCTGCTTTTGGGACCTGAGGGAGCCGCAGCTCTGCTGGTCTGAGGGCAGAGGCAGCACTGAACTGCCCAATCTATCCCAGTGCAGAGCTCCTGGGACAGCTCCTGAGGACACAGACACAGCTGTACAGAGCCATCCCCTGGCTCTGCTGGGACATGGGCAAGGCTGTGACAAGGCCACCCAGCCTTGGTGGCCACAGTGGCACACACACAACCAGACAAGTTGTTATGGCATTTGTATTCCAGGGATGCTGGGCAAGGCTGGTTTGGGCCGTGAAGACTGAGGGGAGACCTCACTGCAGTCTGAAACTTCTTCATGAGGGAAAACAAGGGGCAGGCACTGCTCTGGGACAGGGACAGGAGCCAGGGAAGGGCTGGAGCTGGGCCAGGGCAGGCTCAGGCTGCAGAGCAGGGAAAGGTTCTTCCCCCAGAGGGTGCTGGGCACTGCCCAGGCTCCCCAGGGAATGGGCACGGCCCCGAGGCTGCCAGAGCTCCAGGAGCCTTTGGACAGCCCTGCCAGGGATGGCCAGGGTGGGATTGTTGGGGGGTCTGGGCAGGGACAGGGACAGGGGCTGGGTGATCCTTGGTATACCTTCCAACTCAGCACATTCTGTGATTCTGTGCACCCTACCTGGGGCCAGCACGCTCGTGGAGGCCAGGAAAGCCTCCCAAAAAATCCCAACCGTGCTGCAATCCCAGGCAGGGAGCAGCCTGGAGGACACGCGCTCACAGAGCTGTCAGGGCTCGGGCTGGGAGCATCCAGCTCTCTGCAGATCCCTTCCTGGGGGGCTCTGGGATTCCCTGCTGTGCCCCCCAGCGCTGTGCTGGTTGCTGGCTCACCTCCATGATGTCCTTGATCACCGGGGTCCACCGGGACAGCTGGTAGGTCTGCTCGCTGATGCGCTCCTTGCGCTCCGGCTTGCTCCGGCGGCGCAGCGTGGACTGGGCACAGAGCACAGGGACACCCTGAGACACTGCAGCACTGGGGACACCCCCCAGGCCACCCCACGGGGACAGGGCTGCCACAGCAGAGGGGCAGGAGCACCGGGAGGAGGACACTCACGTCTGTGATGATGGGCACGCCGAGGTGGGCCATGTTGGTGATGATCTCGCTGTCCTCTGCCGGGATCTGAGCGTGCTGGATCAGCTTGTTCAGGTTCTCCTCGGTGATTCCTGGGAAGGCAACGGGGAGGGGGGTGTTCTCCTCAGGAATGTCTCACCGAGGGGACACAGCCCCTCTGCTGCCACCTTAGGACACTCAGCCTGCTTAGGGAGGCAGGGCTGGGTTTTCCCAGCTGGACGGTGCTGGCCAAACCTGGATCTGCCTGCCCACAGCCCTGCCCAGGCGTCCTCCTCACCGTTCTTCAGGAAGATGTAGAGCAAGATGATGCGGATCTTGTCATAGGTGCTGACGTTGCCATCCAGCAGGATGGGGACAATGGCCCTCATGGGGTCCTTGATCTTCTCACCTTCAGCATCGGTGCCCATGGCCAGGTCCTGTAGGGAACAGGTGCTCAGCACCACTCCATCCTGGGAGGGTGGAGCTGCAGCCCCCGATGCTCCTGTGGGAACGTGGGGCTGGGGGAGTCTTTTGGTACCTGTTCAACTCGGCAGAGCTTGTCCACAGTGCCCTGGTAGTGCTTCATGCAGTCCTCAGCCAGGTGCAGGTGGGTGGAGTACTGGGGACACAAGAGTGGTCACCTCTGCAGTGCTGGCAGCAGCTGAGGGTCCCTCAGTGCCACCACCCGCAGCCAGGGGAGAGCTGCCACCTCCTGCTCCCCGGGTGGGCTCAGTCACTGAACACACGATGTCCCCTCCCCATACCTTGCTGAGCTCCTTCTGGTACTGTGGCATCTTCTTCAGCATCTGGGACAGGTCCCTCATGGTGGTCTGCGAGGGAAGGGGACATGGTCACTCACCCTCAGGGGCCTGGGGGACACGAGCAGAGAGGGGATGACCCTGCCAAGGACTTCTGTCCCCACGTGAGACCCCCGTGGGGGTGTGGTGACACCTGATGTGTCACTGCCAGGTCTCCTCCCCAGAAGCTGAGAGGCAGGAGGGGTCTGCAGCTCTGCAAACTGGGGTGTAGTGGGGAGAAACCACCTGAGGAGCTCCCTCTGTGTGCCGGGCTGGGGCTGAGATGGTTCTTTCAGCTCCTGGCCACTTTTACATCCTACTGCCACAGGGTCCCCTCACTGCCACCAGCTCAGGGAATGGGGACAGAGCAGCTGCTGTGGGAGGTGCACGGACCCTGCACTGGGGGCAAACTGATCCCTGGGTGCAGAGCTCTCCCAAAGGAGCCCATTTTCCAGCCCCAGGTGTAGGGCTGGCACCCCACAGCCACCTCCCCCTGCCAGGAACCTGACCACCGTTCTTCCTTGGCAAAGTGTCCCCAGGAGACCCCACCATTTGCCAGCCCACGGCTGAGCCCGTCTCCAGCTCGGCGGACACATCAGGTCACCTTGTCACCCGTGTTCATCCTCTTGCTGGAAGAAAACTCCTTCAGGGACCGGGTCACCTCCCTGCAGAGAGGAGGAGGCAGAGCTGTGAGTGGGGAGGGGACCCTCGCAGCGGGGCGGGTGGCAGTGCCAAGCCAGTGTCCCACCCAGCCACCAAACCAGCCCCAGGGCCACTCACTGGGACACCTCGGCGATGTGCTTGTGGCGCAGGGTGACCCACAGGTCGTCATCCTCGTCCAGGAGAACCTCCTTGATCCGGGCCTCACCAATGCCACTCGTCTCGTACCTGGGATGAGGAATGTCACAGCGGGGATGGGGCTGGGGCCACACACAGTCCCCTCCCTGCTGGGTTTAGGGAGCTGGGGGGACACGAGGGCTCCTCTTGGCTGTGCCAGTAGCAAAGTGATCTCAACTGGGATTGACCTCTGCCCTTCTTGTACCCCTTCAACTCCTTAATGTTGGGAAGGGGCCGAGGGCTGAAGCCTGGCAAAGCCCTTTTTGTCCCAGTCCTGCCCACTAAAGTGCAGCACTGGTGTCTCCCAACGGAGGGCTTGTGACGGATGGAGGGATGCTGAGCCCCCAGCTCCTGGGAGCTGTCCTCAGGGATGTCACAGGGGTGGGGATGGCAGCACTGCACTCACTTGTAGACATCGTTCTCGATGGGCAGCAGGTCGTAGCTCATGGCCTGGAAGGTCAGCTCGTGCAGCACCGGGGACGCGGGGTCAAAGCCACGGTCCAGGATGAGGAGCTGGGAGCGAGCCTTGTCCGGCCCCTGCAGACACAGCAGAGCCCTCAGCACTGCCCTGGGGGCTCCCTCAGCCCCACAGGAGCTCAGGGGGTTGCCCTGGGGTCCCCACCCAGCCTCTGTGGCTGCCACAGGGACTTTGGGAGTGAAGCATCACCCCCAGCACCCTCCCCCGGGGCTGTCAGCAGTGCTCACCTCGCCCATGGTGGGGTCATCAGCCTTGTAGGCATCCAGCTTGTCCTGGATGAGCTGTGCCAGCATGGCATTGTCCTTGTAATCCCTGGGGGAGGCAGGGGGACAGCTCAGCCCCACAGGGCACAGGATGGGGAGGAGGTGTTGGCTTCCCTGTGCAGCATCCTCGGCTCACGGGAGAGCGGGGACCCGAGCAGGTTTCGTTGCCCATTCCCACCTCTCCTCAAGGAGCTCCCCTTTGCCTCGGTGCTACTCAGATTTCAGGATCCCAGACCCCTCAGCTCCCCAGATGGTCAAGTCTGAGCCTGTTTACACTGAGGATGGGTGTCTGTCCCTGCCACCAGCCCGTCCATCCCCACACCCTGACCAGCCCTGGCCACAGCAGCCCCACCCACGGCCCCGTGACGCCCACTGGCCTTACCCACGGTACCGCACAGCCGGGTACTCCTTCAGGGTGGCACAGAGCGTGGCAATCTGCTCCGCCAGGCGCTCCAGGATCGGGTTCTTCATCTGGGCCTTGTGTGGGCTGTAAAAGCTTTGGAAGGAGTCGGCCGAATCCAGAGAATAAACCTGGGGGCGCAGAGGGAGGGAGGTTCAGAGGGGAGCGGCCCTACCCCAGCTGGGTTTGTAAACCAGATTCATCCCCAGATGCACCCAGCTGAGCCTGGGACCGAGCAGCTGGAGCTCAGCAATGCTCAGGGCACCCCTCAGAATTTCCAGCTGCCAGGACCCCAGCCCCAGCTCCATGATAGGATTCCTATCCATGTGTCCCTCCCAGCTGAGCAGAGGAGGCAGAAGACCCCTGCCCTCAGCAGTCACCTGCTCCCAGGCAGGGAAGCAGAGACCTGGGGACAAGCTGGGGACATTGTTCCCCAGATGTGCCCCCAGTAAAAGCCACGTGAAGGTGCCAAGAGGTCACTCCCTCGGAATGCTGAGGATTGAAGGGTTAATGGCACCAAGCAGGCCTGGCACCGTCTGTGCCCTGGTCCCTTTGTCCCCAGCAGGGGCAGATGGCCCAGGGCCAGCTCCCTGGTGTCCTTGACTGGGCTGGTGGCAGAGCTGGCCAACACAGCTGTGGGCACGGGGCCAAGGCACAGCACCCCCGAAATCCCCGGCGGGATCAGCAGCAGGTCATCTCAGGAGACAGGGAGGCAGAGCAAGGAACCAGCTGGGGATGCAAGGCTGTTACACAAACCTTGACGGGCTGGAGAGGGACCTGGAGCCCCCCCTGGCTGTCCCAGCCCCTGTCCCAGCCCAGCCCAGGCTCACCTGGGACTCGGAAGGGAGGAAGGCAATGTTGATCTCTGTCAGGGTTTTGATGACCTTGGCGGCGCGGGATTTCACCAGCTCGTTGAAGAGGGCGTCAGGACAGGCTGCAAGGGGAGCAGGAGCAGGAGGGGGTGCTCAGCACCTCTCCATCCCTCCATCCCGCACCCCTCCCCACCTGCTGGCACCGTCTCAGTGCCTGTCCCTCCCCTCAGGGTACTCACAGTCAGTGAAGAACACATGGGCAGCTCTGTACTTGGAGGTGGGGGGATCCTTGAAGTCATTGATGAGGGAGTGGATGGACTGCAAGAGAGAGGGGGCAGCTGGGCTGGGCAGGACGGCACTGTGAGCCTCCCTCCTGCCTCAGGGCAAGCTCTGCACCTCCATCCCACCACCCTGCCGGCACCACCGGCCTCGCTGCAGCCAGGATGCTTCCCGTGGGCACAGCAGCCCAGCCCAGCACCTCACCCTGGCCAGGTGTCCCTGTGTCCCCACCGCTCTCACCTTCTCGGAGGGGGTGATGAGGTACACGGCCTCCAGGCTGGGCAGAGGCTCCCGGCGCTTGTTGATGTCTTCCACGACTTGGGGGGAAAAGCAGGGATCAAGGCAGGGCACTCAGCCACACAGGGCTGCTGGCCACCCCGTGGTTGGATATCCCATGGCCGTGGGATGCCCCATGGCACCCCCTCCATATCCAAAACACCCCCAGCCACTCGACCCCGCCCACCCAGGAGCTGGGGCACCCTCCCCACCCCATCCCAGCCCTGGGGTCCCTGCTGGAGCTGTGGACACCTGGCCAGGTCCCAGGGGCCATGGATCTGTCTGTGCTGCTGTTCCCTTGGTTTCTCCTCACATCCCCCTTGAGGATGCAGCTCTGGCTGTGCCAGACCAAACCATCCCCAACACCTGCCAGTACCCAGCCTGGGATTTCCTTCTCCTTTCCAAGTGTTGCAGGGAGCTATTTGGTTATCAGGCTGATAACAACCAACACCTGATCCCCTCCTCCAAGTGAAGGACGGCCAGGAGACAAGGTGTTCTGGCTGCTCCAGCCCCAGCAGGCGAGGAGGGACCTGTGGAACTCCAGCCTGGCACCAGGAGCCATCCATGGGCGATGGGAGGCGGAGTGGCTCCATCCCAAATGGGATGAGGCTGGCTGGGGGCCGTGCCAACCACCCTGTGTCAACCTGGAGATGCCTTTGTGGGTGCAGAGGGAGATTCAGCCCTTCCCAGAGGGAATGTGGGAGGCGGGGAGGGGGTACTCACTGGTTATGCCCTCTGTCATGATGTCGGTCATCTTGCAGCAGGACGAGAGCATGCGCATGCTCAGCTGGTCCACCACCAGCACCTGGGGATAGGTGAGCGCCCTGTGAGCTCCCTGTGAGCCCGCCCTGTGAGCCCCCTGTGAGCCCCCTGTGAGCCCCCT
>VZDJ01000051.1:8646652-8656886 GCA_008694505.1 Cyanoderma ruficeps
GTCCACCACAGAAGGGGTCAGTAAAAAGCAGCAGCCAGGCAGAATTCCTGCCCCTGCAATGAAAATTCAGCTGGGGGAGGAAGGACAGAAGGAGGGAAGGACGGAAGGAAGGAGGCTGGGAAGAGCACCCTGTGGCCCAGGGGATGGTGCTCCTGTGAGGAAAGTGGCCCCAAGGGCATGAGATCCCAAAAAGGGCTCCCAAATTGCTGCCTCAGCCTCGCCCAGCGTGTCCTCGCTGCGGCAGCAGCTGCAGGGGACACTGTGGCTTTGTGGGAACGCCGTGTCCCTCCTGCACAGGGACGGCTGGGCTGGATGGAGGATGCTGGAGGGGAGAAGCATCTGCCTGGCTGCAAAAAGTGCTGTCACATCCCCAGCCCGGCCCTGGAACCAGGATGGGCCTCTCAGAGCAGGAACTGAGCACTTCAAAGGGTAATTTCTCTGAGCTTTGTAGCTTTAGGGTGTCAATCCCTAAATCCCTGGTCCCCAGGCACAGTCATTCCTCACATCGATGTCCTCTCCTGCCCTGACCATGGCTCAGATCTGACTCCAAATTTTGGCTCTTCCACAGGCTCCCAGAGCCAGCTCAGAGCCCAGGCAGGGTCAGGAAAGAGGCAGATCCACAGATCATCCTCCAAAGAGCTCCAGGGTCCTGCCAAGGGGCACCAACTCGAGCAAAAGCTGGAGATTGGTGTCACATTTAGGGAGACGTGGCCATGAGCTTCCCCTCCTGGGTGTCCCTGCAGCAGCCATTAGAGCCCAGCTTAGGGAAGAGTGCCCTGGGCTCCCAGGGGAAAAGAGGTCTGAGGTCCCAAGGTCCAGAAGTGGTGCTCTCCCATGCCACATCCACAGGCCAGATGTTGCTGACCATGTCCTCAAACATCTGGCCAGACAGAGTGTTCAGGATCTAACATCAGTTGGTGAGATGCTCACAGCCAAGTTTTTCATCTTGGAGATAAAACCAGGTTTCAGAGGGAAAAAAAAATCCCTATGAGCATCTCATCCAGTGCCTCCAGCACTTGGCTTGGCTGCACCTACCACGTCACATCTGTTTCCTTCAGGCTGAAAGGATTCGAATGACAATTTCTCCCAAGAACAGGGAATACAGACAGCTCTGGATCCCCCTCCAGCATCAGAGCCCCTGGACACATCCCTGCTGTGAATGGAGAACCTCCGGAGCAGTGTGGCCCTCAAAGTGCCACCAGGCAGGTGTCGTGTTGGAGACCCAGCCCAGCACCTGCAGCCAGGCTCATTCCCAGGGTGACACACGGCATGGAGGTGACCCCCTGCATCATTTCCAAGCAGGTGACACGCTGCCCTAGTAGGACTTGAGCCCATCCATCCCTCCAAGAGGCTTATCCCAGGTTATTTATACCCTGGCCTTGCCCCAGCCCTGCCTTGGGCATGGAAACAGAGCCAGCCCCATGTGTCCCACTGGAGCTGGGGAAGGAGGGAGCATCCCTGCCACGCCAACAAAGCCGTGTCCCCAAGAGATGGAGCCTTGTAATGAGGCCCCAAGAGATGGACCGACTTTGGGGGTCCCCAAGAGATGGACCCATTTTGGGGTTCCTCAAGAGATGGACCTTTTTAATGATGCCCCAAGAGATGGACCTTTTTTGGGGCTCCTCAAGAGATGGACCCATTTTGGGGGTCCCCAAGGCCATTATCCTGCTTCAGAACAGGCCTGGAAGCTGATGAGCAGCCCTGACCTTCCTGGGGGAGTGGTAAAGCCTTCTGGCCACCACCCCAGGCTGGGACAGCAGGGAGGGGACACTCCAGCTGCAGGGCTGACCCCAGGGCCAGCAGCGATGGCCAAGCCCTGCCCTCCTGGGCATTGCTGCTGCTCAGAAATGCTCCTTCACTGCCACATCCTGGGACCTCACCGGGGGCCTGGTGGGGCACAGGAAGATGGAGCTGCCTTATGGATAGGCAGGAATTGATCCCAGCCAGGAGCTTTTCACTCTCCTCACACATCCTGAGCCTCCGGATCTCAAATCCCCCTCCGGAGAGCTGGAGCACAGAAATCCACAGCGAGGTCTGCTGGAGTCCCACTTCTCCCAAAAAGCTGTCAGGCTGCATCTCCCAGACTGACACGTTTGGCTTTGGGTTGGCCTGGCAACTGCTTTTGTGCTGGTTCATTAACTAATTGCTCAAGCCAGTGTGAATGTTGCACTGATCCCAGCACGGCTGGACGGAGCGGAGCACGTCCCCACCTCCAAACAGCCCCGGCCGGGGCTCTGCAGGTGCCTCCCCAAATAAAACAGGCAGCAGGGACCAGAGGGTGGCAGGAATGGCCCTCCAAGGCCACCTGCACCACCCAGCACATGGAAAACGCTGGGAGGAGATCAAGCCCAGCTGATGTCCCTCAGCACGGCTAAAAGTCACCCAGGGGTGACCTAAGTCTGCACACTGCTGCGCCCAAAACTCAAACAAGTCTCAAACACCTCCCCTTCAGCAGCCCAAGTCCTGAACTTCCATTTCTCTCCATCGGATTTATGCCCATCTGGAAGCCCTCAGCCTTCCTAGAGGACACATTCCTCCCCCAGGAATCCAGGGATTAGTCCCGGCCATCGTGTGTTTAATTCCCCCTTTTCCTGTCTGCACTGCCCTCATAAAGGACGGCCACATTTATCCCTGCTGGGCAAAGCTTTGGGAAAGCTGCACAGCCTAGGGAGGAGCAGGATGGAGACCTGGGGCTCTTGAACTCTGCAGAAGTTGAGTAACACAGCCAGAAGTGAAAAAGGGAAATTAAATGCATAATCACACCCCTGAACCCTCTGAGTGCCCTGGAGAAACAGAGGAAAATTCACAAGGTTTTCACTGCAGGATCAGGCACAGGATGATTGTCCTGTGCAGGGACAGGAGCTGAACTTTGATGATCCTTGTGGGTCCTTCCAACTCTGGATATCCTGTGGTAACCCCAGACAATTTCCTTGGTCTGCACAAGGATCAGGGAGTTGAGCAGAGTTTCCCCGTTTGGGTACAACCAACGACCCACAGCCCTTCATGTCCCCGCTGAAGGCACCACCCTTCACCAACACCTGTCCTCTTGCTCCAGATGTTTCCTTCCCCAGCAGATGTTGTCCCTGGCTGTGGTGCTGGTGCTGTGGCCAGTGCTGGTGGCACCAAGAGGAGCCCAGAGCTGTCCCTGCACTCACACAATGTCACAGTGTCCCCAAGGGGAGGTGACCCTCACATTCCTACGTGTGGCCATGACTTTCTCAGCTGGTTCTTCTCTGCCTTGATGCAAAACGGAGGAAAACACCAACAGGTTGTGGCTCTTTGGTGGGAATCCAGGCTGGGCTTGTGCCCTTGGGGACACCAGGACAGGCTGGAGGGCAGCTGACACGTGGCTGAGTGGTCCCTTGCAGGGAGCACCCCGATCCAAGGCCAAACCATCTGGTGGGCTCCACAAAACACCCTCTAGCCCAGGTGCCCACAGGTGTGTGCACATTCCCAGGTTCTCTCACATCCTGGGGGAGGTGGGAGCCCAAAAATTAAAGCATCTTCAGCCCTGGTCTATTTTTGCACTCTCCAGAGCCAAGTTCCTTCCCCGCACCATGAGTTGGAGGGAGCAGCATCTGCTCCTCAGCGTGCCACCAAAAGCCTTGTGACGGTGATGATTCTCCTCTGAAAGGTGTTGATTTTGTGGGAAGAAGGAAGGAATCTCTCCTGGGACACTTTCTCCAAGAGGTGCAGAGGAATCAGACACAGACCTTACTTCTCCTTTTCTTTTTAAGAAGGAAAGAGTCTAAATCCCCTCTGTTAGTGGCTTTTTTAACCTTCTTGCCCATGCAGACACTTGTGAGTGGGCGCAGTCCTGCCAAACTGAGGTTTGTCACTCTTGGTCACCTTCCATGGTCACACATGGGCAGGAGTTTCTCAGCCCCTGCTGCAGACTGTGATCTGGACATTGAAATTGTTCTGCAGTGCCTGGGATGGTGAACGCTGAATTTTATAACAATTTTTTCAATCTTTTCCAACTTTGAGCCAACAGTGGAGGTGAGACACAGCCCAGTGACAGAGCCACAGCCCCAGCAGAGGCTTTGCCCATTCCTGTACCCACACATCAGGCTGCTGGCACCACGGGGACTCCTGGAAAGTGGGAATTGGGAGGATGGGCTGCCCAGGGAGCCACTGGATTCAGGGGACATGGTGGGGACAGGACGCAGAGACCTCCTGCTCCTCACCCATCCACTTCTGCAGCAGGCTGAGTGTCCTGTGCAGGCAAGAGGATGCCACGGGCACCCCTCCAATGGTCCCTGTGCCCTTTGCTGCCTCCTCTTCCTCTCAGCCTGGCACAGCCCTTGCCAGGCCTGGCATGGGCAGCACACCAGCTGTGTCCCCTGGGCACTGAGACGGGCTCAGAACATCCTCCACGAGCAGCACCTGACCCTCCACGGCTCCCTGTGCCCCCAGCAGGGCCCGGTGGCAGCTGGAGGGTCCCCAAAAGCCAGGCTGAGTCAGGTACCAGCAGGTCCCCAAGCTGTGCTCCAGGCTGGCAGCAGCCCCAGCCCTGCCCCCGCCTCCCCCCTGTCCCTGCAGATGCAGCACAACCTGAGCCTGAGCCCCCGAGTCATCCCCAGGCAGGGGTGGACCCTGGAGAGGCCCAGCTGGGGACACGGAGTGACACTGGGCAGTGTCAGCCCCTGTCCAGGCAGGATCTGGCCGTGGGGCTCCTGGCACAGCCCTGGCAGGAGGCAGGGGGCACGGGTCAGCTCTGGGGGAGGCCGTGAGGGCGAGGCTGCTCTGTGGGAGGATCACCTGGTGCCCTGGGGGAAAGGTGTTTTCTTGCTGTCTCTGCAAAGTGCTTCCTTATCCCAGGGCTCCTCCGCCCGTGCCACCTGCCCCTGACAGCACCGGCAGCCTTGGGGGAGCCTCAAGGGGTGCAGGGGTTTTTGGATCCAGCACGGAATCACGTCCATATGCTCCGGGTCTGTCACGGCAGGCGCTGCACAGGTGTCACCCCTGCAGCAGGACCCATCTCTCCTCACTGCTGACAGTTCAGCGAAGGAAAACCAGCCTCCTCCTCCTCCTCACTGCAGGCTGCTGCAGGAGAGCCGCCACTGGGCTGGGCAAGGGAAGCTCAGGGAAGGTGGCCCTGAGAAGATCCAAGAGGATGGGAGGGGTGTCCAGGCAGTGGGAGGGTGAGATGAAGATCTGGGGACGGGTGTCCTCAGAGCTGCCACTCTCAGGTGAGATTTTCCCAACCAGCAGCAGGGCAGAGGGGCCAGTTCTCCCTGGGAGGGGACACAGAGACACAGCAGGAGGACCCGGCCCTCAGGCATTATCTCTGGAGACCAGCACACTCAGCTCCAACCCTGTCCAGACAACAGCAAGTCCAGGAGGACACAGTCACCGTCACTGGACCGCTTGGGAAGGGACACCAGCACACACCCCACAGCTCTGGGGGTGACAAAATCTGCTTCTGCCCTTCTCCTCCTGCAGTCCTGGCCCACCTCTCCCCCTGCCCACCACCTCCCACCTCTTCAGAGGCCTCCAAACCCCGTCTTGTTATGGCACCAGCTGGTCAGAGGAATAATCCGGGTCTGGAGGGAAGCCAGGGCAGAATGCAGCTCGGGAGGGGGGGCTGGCAGAGCGAGCCATGGCAACACAGCAGCGTTCTCCTCATCCATCCATCCATCCATCCATCCATCCATCCATCCTTTCCTCCTGGAGAAGGAGCCCACAGGATTTGTGCTGCCTTGGGGTCAGCCCCAGGCTTGGCCCTCTTGCTGCTCAGGAGCAAACATCTCCCGCAGGAAAACCTCCAGGGAGCACCAGGCTGGCGCAGCCCGGGGAATCTCGTGCCAGCAGCACTGGTGCCCAGGGACAGGGGGTTTGGAGACCCTGCAGGCTGCTCCCAACGCCGGGGGAGCAGCTCCACCTGCAACAGCCCCCCCAAGGCGGGCAGGCACTGATGCACCAAGCCCAGGAGCTCCCCGCGGCAGCCTGAGGAGCACCCTGCTCCCTTTGGAGGGGAGGGCTCCAGGGTGCTCCCCCCGGGTGCCAGCCCTGGCTCCTCTGCAGCATTCTGCCTGCACAAACCCTGCTCCCCCCTCACAGCCACCCACGCTTCCCCGCCAGCCCGGCTCCGGCGCTGCTGCCCGGCTCCACATTATCATTTTCAGTCTGGAACGATGTTTTTCAGGGAAAAGAACGGAGCGGTTTGTCACTAAACCCTGAAGGGGAGGATTAAGTCAGATTTCCCTGATGCTGCCTTGAACCTCTCTCTCTCTCTCTCTGCGTGTCTGTGTGTGTGTCTGTGCTCTCTGCCAGCCTGTTCCGGAGCGGAGACAATGAATGAAAATAAGGGACACGCAGTGGCGCTGGTCTCTGTCCCCTCTCCGGCGAGGGCACCGCGTGTGGCCCTGCCAGGGGCGGAGTGGGCGGCGGGTCCAACCCCGCCTTTCCCGCATCCCACCGGGCTGGGGGCAGCCCCTGTCCCCACTCCGGGACTTACCTCCCCCCAAAATAAACCCCAGCAAAGCCCCAGAGCCAACAACCCCCCCCTTCCCCAGCGCCGATCCTGCAGCACAGCAACGCCGGGACATTTCCCTGCCTTTCCTTCCCCGTCCATTTTGGGCTGTGTCCCCGCTGCAGCACCCCGCGCTGGGCGGTGGGATGGCGCAGCCCCCCATCCCCGCGGCAGGTGACAGCGGGAAGGTGGCAGGGCCACGGATCCATGGGGATCCCCCCGTTTTCCCCCCCTCGCCATCACCACCCACCCGATCACACCACCAGCCCCGGCCGCGCCATCTGCAGCGGGCGCGGGAGGGCGGGGGGATGGCCACGGGCACGGATGGCACGCCAAAAACACCCCAAAAACAGCAAAAAAAATCAAAAAAAACACCCAGATCCGGCCCGCGGCCGGCCACGGTGCCACGGAAATAAACCCTGCGAGAGGCGGGGAGGAGGAGGAGGAGGAGGAAGGCTCATGGCTGCGGGGGGAAGTTCCCACCGGTTCCTGCCCTTTCATTTTTTTTTCTTTTTTCCCTTTTTTTTTTTAATGCGGAGGTTTTTTTTCGCCTTAATTTCGCCCCGGGGGAAAAGGAGCGTCCCTCCTTCCTCGTCCAGCCTCGGGTGTTTTTGGAGAACAACCCCTCCCGCCTTCTCCCCCGGGAAAATATCGCCTTGCAACAGCCGGGAAGGAGGAAGCGGAGCCGGGGACGATGGTGCCGTGCCCCCGCCCGCGGCTCCCGGGAATATTCCCGGCCGGGAATGGGGCGGGGGAACGGGACCCCCGCGGCCAAGGGATGCCCGGGGACGGGGGGGGACACACACAGGGCCACCCCCGGCTTGGGGGAGAGAAGGGACATCCGGGAAAATAATAATAATAATAATAGGAGTAATAATTATAATAATAGTAAAATAAACCCCAGCGTTCGAGCGGGATTTGCTGCAGACAAAGCGGGAGGGCCCGGCCTGGCTCTGCGCTGGGGGAGGGTTTGGGGGGGTCTGCACCCCTCTGTGCCCCCCCTCGGGGCTCATCCCCCCGTGGGGGGAGGCCCCTTGGCCCTTCGGGAGATTTGGGGCCACGGGGGTCGAGGGGGGATCAAACCGAGGGGGCCTCGAGGGTCTCTGACTTCCTTGTCCCCCCCCCGCTTTTCCACCGTCGCCCCGTCACCAATCCTCCCCCCCTCCCCCAGCACTGCAGAAAAACCCCCAACGCCCGCAAAAAATTCAACAGATACACCCCGGAAGGTGACAGCAGCCCCGACCCCCCCAGCCCACAACGCCGGCGTGTCCCCACGGGGGTGTCCCGTGTCGCCGTGTGCCCCCCCCCGCCCCCCCGAGGGTCCGTATTGCGCATCCGCAGCATCCCCCCCACCCCCGGCCGGGGCAGCGCGGCCGCTCCGACCCTCCACCCCCGCGGCTTCCCCGCGTCGCCCCCCACCCCCCAAACCCCGCCGGGGGGGGGCGCGGATCTTACTCTCTCCCACCACAGCCTTGAGTCCGATGGGGGCCATGTCTCCGTGCCGGGGGGGGCGCAGCGGCTGGGGGGGGGTTCAGGGGGGCACCCAGAGGCGCGCAGGGCCGGGTGAGGCTGCGGGTGGCGGCGCAGGGATGCGGAGGGCGGAGGGAAGAGGGAGGAGGACGGGGGGGCTCGGCGGGCGGGGGGGCGCGGGGGGGGCGGTGCGGGGCGCTCAGCTGACCGGGGCGGGGCTTGGGCGGCTGCGTCATCGGACACGCCCCGGACACGCCCAGTCAGGGCCACGCCCCTCACCGCAGCGCAGAGCCCGCCGCCGGCGCCCCCTGGCAGGCGGGACGCGGTACTGCAGCGGCGGCACCCGCGCGGGCGCGAGGACAGGAGCGGACACGGGGACACACATGGACACAGGGACACGGACAGACACGGGGCACGAACAGACACGGGGACACGAACGGACATGGGGACACTAACTGATCCTCAACCGGCGTCGCCCATGGACACACACACGGAACCCCCCGCACACGGCGTCACCCACAGACACAAAGACACGGGGACATACACGGACCCTCCGTGCCGGAATCACCCACGGACACGCACAGAACCCCACACACACAGTGTCACCCACGGACACTGACAGACACACAGACACAGATACATACGGAACCCCCCGTAATGGGAATGACACACGGACACACACCCGGCACGCCCCCGCAACCAGAATTAACACAGACACACCCACAGCAGCCCCCCACATCCAAAATCACCCCTGCACCCAGCATCACACACACCTCTGGCATCCCCCCGCACCCAGCATCACCCCGCACCCAGCACAGCCCCTCCCCGTGCCCCGGGGCTCAGCTCTGCCACCAAAACTCTTGCTCCACACCCCATGGTGGGGCTGGGGGGAACCTGCCCCTCTCACCCCCAGGGCTGCAGTGGGGAGGGGCCCCTGGGGTGAATCAGGTTTATTTCCCAGTAAAATATCATCACACACACACACAGTGGGGATCAGTCACGCCGTGGCCAGCCCTGCACGCCGGGCACGGCAGGATTGTAAATCTGGGTGCAAAGGGTGTGTGTGTGTTCACCCAGCACCCTGCACGGCACCCGATGAGTTTTCCCTCCAGGCTGGCTGCCAGGGCTGCCAGACTCTGTGGCTGACACCCAGGGCTGTGCCCAGAGGATTTGGGTGCTTCTGTGCTTCCCCTTCTGAGCCCGGGCTGCGTGTAAAGGGGGGAAAACGGGAAAGGAGGTGGGAATGGCGCGGTGCTAGCACAGAGCCGGAGCAAATGGCAGCGATCCAGAGGCAGGCTGTGCCCGCAGGTGTGTGCGTATGGATATATTTATATGCATGTATGTATGGCCATAGAGAGCTTCGCCCTGTCACGGGGTGCCTGGGGACACAGGGCAGCAAAGGAGCGCCCCGAGGGACGGCAGAGTGACAGAGGCCCGTGCTCCTCCCAGCTCCGGCAGCCCCAGGTCTGGCGAGTCCCAGTCCTTCACTACAAAACCTGCTCTCCCCGATGCTTCCTTAAAAATAATCCGGAGTTGAGTTTGTCAGAGGCTCCGGACTCGGTGCCAAGCGCAGGCTATAAATACCAGCAGGCTATTTAGGAGCGAGGTATTTATACTGCTCCTCCAGCTCCCTGTCAATCTTCCCAGGGAGGCCGAGCATCGCTTGTCTGTAGGAAAAGCCTCAGGGCGTGGGGGGAACTGCAGGAGAGCTGAACCCGGCTGGAGAGGTCCCCAAGGTGTGTCCCCTTGCCCTTGGGGACACTCAGCTCTCTGACAGCCCGGTGGTTCTCTTGCATCCATCACACCTGGCAGAAAATATAAATGAGGAAAGAGTGGCACTTGATCCACTGGAAACATTGGGAGCAGAGCTGCCCCACTCCACAGGCTGCCTGGGGAAGGTGTCAGGCTGGGGATGGAGGCTCTGGAGGGGAAGGCTGGGAGGGCAGGGGTGGGATCATCCTCCCCATGGTGGTGGAGAGGGCTGCTTGTGGGAATGATGGTCTGGAATGCCCTCCTGACAACACAGCTCCAACATGGGCAGGCCCCATCCTGACATCCAGGACCCTGCTGGCCCCGGGGCTGGATGGGACCCAGAGGCTGCTTCCCACTCCAGGGCATTTGCTGGAGTGCAAAATGCCTCACAAAGCTCCAGGCAGGGACTGTGGGCTGGTGGGCATGGTGGGCACAGGCCTCAGAACCTTTGGGACCCCCAGAAACCTTTCCCTGCTCAGGGGGATGTGGGTGAGGAGGCAGGGAAGGGAAAGGGAAAGGAAGGGGAAGGGGAAGGGG
>VZDJ01000051.1:8660671-8673982 GCA_008694505.1 Cyanoderma ruficeps
TCCCACTCCCATTCCCACTCCCATTCCCATTCCCATCCCCATCCCCATCCTCCTCGGGCACCCACTGGGGTGGTGGGGATGGACACCCTGACCAGGAGCACACTGGGGACAATCCCCTCTGCGTGTGACCTTGTGGGAATAAACCCAAATGTGCTCAACTGCTGAGTTTCGCGCTTCCAAATGTCTCCAGTCACAATAAAACCCTTCAGATTTCTTCACTTTCCTGTCCCAAGCTTTAGCAGCTGAGCCTGTCTCTGCCCCCAGCCAGCCCGTGCCAAAAGCTCCCTCCGGTGTCACCACGTGGTGCTGTGTGACGGTGCCAGGACACCGTGCCCGTCCTCAGGTGGTTTTTGGAGCCCCCAGAGCAGCCTGTGTGTCCGTGTGACAGCCCCAGGCTCTGTGGACACGCTATTTCTGTGTGCCACAAACATCCCCTTTCCTGTTTGCAGATCGACAATATCAATGCTGTCTGTTTTTTACCTCTTCATTCAGGTTTTTTTGTTTATTTTTTTTTATTTAAGAAACACGCCAGTGGGTAAAAGAGGCAGTGATGACTCAGTGCTCCGGTGCTTGTGTGGATTAATTTTTCAAAAATAAGTCTTTTAAACCTCTTACTTGGTTTCTTTAGCAGGACTGTGTTTGCACTGCCTAAATCGTGTTCCATGCATTGCTTTTTTGGAAGGGATGAAGCTTGGTTTCTAACAATGGAGTTATTTACATGGATAGATATTCCCATTTATTTTCAATTTGAAGGGGGTGGATGCATTTTCATCACCTCTTCAATACCATCACCCCACTAAGACAGAATTTCAAATCAATTCACAGCCAGACTCCTCGAGGATCAGCACCGGGGAAAGAGTTTGGAAGCCTCCATGGAACGATTTTCTATTGGAAATAAGACTTCGCTGCAGATAAATTTCCCACGAGAATCCCTTGATAGCAGTAGCAGCAGCATTTTGGCCAGGCAAACAAACTGCAAACAAGCCCCGTGCTAAGGGTAAATCCTTCCTATGGGGCATCTCAGGGGAAGAAAAAAAAAAAGGGAAAAAAAAAGGGAAATATTCCAGCTTTGGGATTATTTTCCCGTCGAAATAACTCGGAGAGGTGAGAACAGATGGAAAAGGCTGATGCACTGCGGGCATTCCTGCGGGGAGAGGCTGCTGGGACAAACGCCGGTGGCATCTGGGTCCTGATGCTGGTTTTTGGCCACCTGGGGAGTGTTGGGCTTGGGCAGAGCTTGGCACGGGCGCACCCGCATCCCTGCCCAAAAAGGAGCATTCCTGGCTCCGGGGGGGCATCCCCCTGGCACGGGGAGGGGACAGGAGCCGCCAGTGTCCCCCGGGGGGGTGGCACGGCCGCAGGGCAGGGCTGGGGAGGGGTGTGCTCATCCTGCCGCCCCCTGCCCAGCCCCGCGGCGGCCAAGGGCGGCTATTTCAGGATTTCAGGAGGATAAACAGGATGCCTCGCTCCCAGCCTGGCCACTTCCAACCCTCCCTCCTCCCACCGCTCCCGGGTAAACAAGTCCAGCCCAGGAAAAGCCTCCCGGAGCCGTTTCCACGCTGGCTGCCCCGCACCGAGCCAAGCTTCGCCCAGCCCCAGCTTCCAGAGCTCTGGGAGCATCCAGGGACCCAGAGCGATCCCAAGGCGTGCATCCACCTCGGCAGCGACTCCCCGGAGCCGCCCTGCAGCTGGGAACAGCTTGAACTTTCTGGTCACGCCACCGCGTCCTCCTTCCTCCTCCTCCTCCTCTTCCTCCCTCGGTCACACCCCGAGCTGCCGGCGGTGCCCGGGCTCTGGGAATGACGGCGGCGAGGCCTTTCCTCCCCGCGGATCGTGCCCGGGCAGCGCCGCAGGATCCTGGAGGGCTGTTTCCGCCTGTTGCGCTCGGGAAAGGAGCGGCGGCGGCAGCAAGAGGAAGGAGGAGCTTTTCCACCGCTTCCTCCAGCTCCGCCGCTCCGGCTGCTTCCTCCCCGCCTGAGTGCGAGGAGACTTGGCAGGATCGCCGGCACATTCCCGGTGTTAGTGTCCCACTCCGAGCGTGCCCTCCTGCTCCCCGGCTCACCCGGGAGATGCCAGCCCCCATCCCGGCACAGCTCCCGCTCCAAAAACCTGTGTCTGGGGCGGGTTTGAAATCAGCTCCAGCCTTCCCATCCCGTTCTCCCAGTGGCCGGGGAGGGCCAGGGGCCCCTCGCTGTGCCCGCTGCCCGCCGCCTCCCACGCCCGCTCTCCGGTTTGGCACCAAGGTCAAGGCTGCGGGGTGTGGGCGCAGGTAGGACGGAGCCCGGGTGTTGCAATGCCGGGGCTGGGGCAGCGCGGTGCCAGCACGGAGCCGGTTTTCCCGGTGGGATTGCGGGGGGAACCCCGGGCACTGCCCAGCTGGGGGGGCACGGCCCCCTCCTCCATCCTGCCCACTCCCCCCCGGCAATTAGCGCGGCTAATTACCCAGCGGGGGGGACACTCGCAGCCTCTCCCCGAGGCCGGGGGCGGCGGGCGGGACGCGGGGCGGTGCGGGAGGAGTGGCCGGGGGGACCCGTGGGGCGCCGCGCTGCCGGGCCGCCCCGAGCGCTGCCTTCCTCCTTCTCCTCCTCCTCCTCCTTCTCCTCCTCCTCCTTCTCCCTCTTCCCTCCTCCTCCTGCCGCTCCTCCCGGCGCCCGGCCCGGCCCGGCTCCTCTCGCCATGGGAGATGTGGTCTCCACGCACCTGGACGAGGGTCGCCGCCAGCACATCGCGGGTGAGCCCCCAGCGCGCCCCCCGCTCCGCTCATCCCCCCCCGGGATCTCCCCATCCCTTCCTCAATCCCTTGGGGAACCCCCCGCTCAGTCTTCCCGGGACCCCCACTCCTGCTCTTCGCCTGTCTCTGGCTCTTTAAACTTTGGAATTTTTAGTTTTGCCTCGGCACAGCTCGGGGTGGGGGGTACCCGAGGTGCCCGTGCGC
Organism: Cyanoderma ruficeps; assembly: GCA_008694505.1. Lineage (NCBI taxonomy): Eukaryota > Metazoa > Chordata > Aves > Passeriformes > Timaliidae > Cyanoderma > Cyanoderma ruficeps. The sequence goes on from VZDJ01000051.1 coordinate 8,663,607, forward strand.
CTCCCAAATGAAAGGCTGGGCTGTGCCGGGGGTATTTGTGTTGTCGCGGGGCTGGGGGAGCCCTCGGGCTGCGGGGAGGGGAGCTGTGCTCCGGGGGATGCTGGAGCCGGGTCCAGCGCAGGGACAGCGCTGTCAGCACGGGGACTGCTGGGCCGGCTGGCACACGAGTCTCATCCCCCTTCACAGTGCTGGGAGATCCATAGGAAACCCCCCCTCAAAGGCTCTGGGGCGGAGGGAAGGGCTGGCTGCACCCCCGGCTGCCTCCAGGCGGGACACAGCAGTGTCCCCGCCGGCGCCCAGGGGTGACAATGTGGTCATTGAGAGCCCGTCTGTCCCAGCGCCTCGCCCCTGGCACAGGATGTCTGGCCGGAGCTGCCTGGGAACGCGGGGTTAGGGCTCTGCACAGGCACGGAGCGTGTGAAGCCGTGCCTGGGGGGCTCAGGGCTGCGAATTGGGGGCTGTGGTGACACGCCTGACCCCTCTCAGTGGGGTCACCCCTCCGTGGCGGGGCTGGGCTCCCCCCGAGCCGCTTTGCGTCACTCGTGATGCGGGCGCTCGGCTCCCCGGGGCTTCTGAGCGGGCAGGACGTGACCTCCGAGCCCTGCCGTGCCCCAGCTTTGGTTTCAGCTCCCCGGGCTGGCAAAACCTCGTCCTCCAGCGGGAGAAGTCACCCCCGCACCGGCGGAGCCGCGCCTGGGCGGGTGTCACAGCCGACGGTGGCTTCGTGCTGGACCTTGTGCGTCCCGCCGGCAGCTCAAGGGCCGGGGAGCGCCGATGGTTTGGAGCTGACTCCGCCGTCCGTGTCACTCCTCTGTCGCGGCCATAAAGCCACGGGAGTGGCTCTCAAGTCCTTTTGTCCCCGAGGGCTGTGGGGGAAAAGCTGCTGCGGGCAGAGCAGCGCTGGAGCTGCCGTGGGGCTGGCGCAGGGACGCGGTGTCTCGCCGTGCAGCCCATCCGCCCTGCCAGGCCCCATCCTGGCAGGAATGCTTACGTGGTATGCGGCTCAGCAGGACGCCAGCAGGTTTCTGAGCTTTGAAGGAGAGCTTGGAACTCGCTCTGGGGTTTTCATCTTGCATTCGTTAAAGCTGAGCCCGGCTGATCCGTCAGGCTGCAGCGGGTCGGGGCTGCCTGTGGCGTGTTTGGATCCAAAGCACATCCCGAATTTCTCTGGGACTTGCTGGTTGTCTGTGCACAGATAGCTCCCTGTGCAAGCCCCTGTGATCCTAATCCCGAAGAATAACAAGGAGAAGCCTGGCTGGGTTTCCTGTGCAGGAATCTGTCTCTGGCGGGTCAGGGATTGGGTGTTTGCAAGGCCAGGCTGGATGGTTGCACCGTGGCAGGGACTGGGCTGTTTCCCCAGGGTGGGATTTAACCCATGCTTGGGGTCTGCAGAGGGGTTTCCATGGGAAAAAAAGTTTTCATGGGAAAAAGATTTCATGAGGAAAAAAAGACTCCTGTGCAATAGGATTACGGAGACTGGGCTGGGACAGTGTCCCATGACATACTGGGGTGACCAGGGGGAACACACACCTGCACTGGGACACCTCCCTGTGAGAGATTGGGGCCAACTGGGTTCCTGGAGCGCCTCTCTGCTCCTGCCAGGGCTCCTGGCTGGCTGAGGAGCCCCCGGAGCTGGGAGGGGCTGGAACCCAACAGGCAAGGCACGACTTGCTGTCAGGCATGCAAAGCAACGTGGCGGGGAAAACTCCGGGTTTTCCTGCCTAGCTCAGCCTGTTCTCCACTGCTGCTGCCCCAGGAGGGATCCAGCCCTTCTCCAAGCAGCTTTTCCCAGTTGTCCTCCCAAATTCGGGGGGTTTGGATTTGCTGCCCAGGCCACCATGAGCCGTGGTTGCTGGAGGGACAGGAGCTCTTCAGTCTTGGCAGGCTGCAGCCCCTTAGAGCAGCAGAGCTGCTGGGGAGAGCCTGGCCCAGAGCTGTGCCCTCCTGGGAATGGGACAAAGGCAGGAAGGAGGTGGGAAGAGCCCTGCCGTGCCCACAGTGCCCAGGCCGGTCCATGCCCTGCCCCAGCCCATTTGATGGTGGCCGTGTGAGGCTCATGCCAATGTCACCCACAAGTCACAAGCCACACACGTGTGACTTGGGTGGCTCAGGACCAGGGTCCTTCCTCCCACGGGGGGGCTGGAGGGCTGCAGGCAGTCCCAGAGGCAGCACGGGGGGTGCTGGGGTGTTCAGGTGTGACCCCGAGCTGCTGGCAGAGCTGCCTGCAGCTCCTGCATTCCGTTCTGCAGGGTCTCTGAGACCCGTGCTTCCTCTGCCACCCTGCTTTGGACATCTTCCTGCCTGAGTCATCCCGTTTGTTTGTCAACACCCTTCGGCTGCCCTCCTCCTCCTCCTCCTCCTCAAACNCTCCCAGATGTGGGTTGGGAGTTGCTTCCAAGCTGTTTTGTGGGCTGGAGCAGGGACTGGCTCATTCTCCTTGTGCAAGGAATGCCCAGTGTGGGCACCATCACCTGGGCACAGGAGGGTGGCAGGGATGGGGTGTCCTGGCAAACCAGGATGTCACTGGGTGTCCTCTCATGTCCAGGGCAATGGCTGCTCTCAGCATGGCACTGGATGAAGCTCTTCCCTCATGCTGGAATCACTCCTTCCCTGGAGCCTCCCTTGGAGCCCTTCTCCTGGGGGCTGAGGTGAAGCTGGGGCTGTCAGGTGTGACCCATGGCTGGCAGGAGCTGGCTGGCTCTGGGTGGAGCTGCTGGTCCTGAGCCCAGGGGTGCCAGCACCCAGGGGTGCAGCAGGAGCCCCTGGGTGCCATCCTGGCTGAGTGGCAGCACCCATGGGTGCAGCAGGAGTTGGTGGATGTCTCCAGAGGGATGTGGGGGTGGGTGGCAGCACAGGGAGGGTCCCTGGGAGCTCACACCTTGCTCTGGCATCTCCTGGGAGTCCCCAGCCCGTTAATTATGGAGTGAAGCGGCTGCTAATTTCGGGGTAGGACTTCCACAGGCACCAGCCCATGCAGAGGTGGCAGAGGTGACACTGAGCCTCATCCCCGGGGCTGGGCCTGCAGCCTCCCTGCTCCAACGAGCCTTGTGGGGCACCCGTGTGTGCATATCCATGATCCCGACGGGACGGGACGGGACGGGACGGGATGGGATGGGATGGGATGGGACGGAACGGGATGGGATGCAGGGCTCCAGAGGTGCCTGGCAAATGCCAGAAGGCTCCAGGCTGTGCCGTGCCCCAGGCATTCGGGCTGCTGGCAGCAGGAGGAGGTTGTCTGTGGCTTCCCTAAGCGTGACACTCATTTCCCAGCCTTTGCCGCAGCTCAGCTCCAGCTGGTGTGGGAGGTGGAGGCTGCCGGGCTCTGGGGTTGGTCTTGAGGCTGCAGCCCTCACCCTGCCCCGGGGGCAGCCGTGCAGGGAGGCTCCGAGGGCTCGGCGCTGCAGCCAGGAGTGGTTTCTCCCAACGAAATGTGCGTCTTTCATCGCCAAATAAATAACTCCCCTGGCATGTCAGGGCTCCCTGCCAGCGGCGAGGGCTGGTCCTGGCAAGCCGGGGCTTTACCTGCAGCCGTCGTGTCGGGGCACGGGGCTGGCTCCCGGCCAGCGTGCTGGGGCAGGGGACACAGCTCTGGGGCCTCCCCACCCGGGCGGGCCGCGGGAGCCCTCCGGCCGTGCTCAGCCCCGGGCACAGCCCTGCCTTCCCTCGGGGAGGGCTTTCCCTGCCTCCCCCAGCCAGGCTTTAGCCAGAGGCCTCGGCTGCAGCGAGCTGGGACACGCTGGGAGGGATCCCTGCCGTGCCTGGGAGCAGCAGGGCTGGGACAGGAGCAGAGCTCAGAGCTCTCCCTGAGCCAGCCCAGGGGGAGGAAAGCACCCCCAGAGCAGGACACCCCCATGGCAGTGTCAGACACCCCGAAAGGCTCGCAGGGACACAGCCAGGGGCTGGGATTTCCCGAGCCTTTGCCTCCCCTCCTCCCCAAATCACTGCAGAGGCTGCTCATGGCTCAGAGGGGCTCGGTGCCTCTTGGCACAGCCCCTGTCAGCCCCAGCCCACCCTCCTGGGACTGACAGGCTCCTGTGTCTCCGAGCTTTCCAGCAGGAAGCAGGCCTGGAGGGATGCAGGGATGTTTATCCACACCCTGATGGGGCAAGGTGTGAAGGCAGGTGAGAAGACAAGCTCTCCAGGACCTGCTGCGCCCCTGCAGGACCCAGCTCTGCTCCCACCACCCAATTTGTGGGGGATGTGACCTCATCCTGGGGCTCCAGCCCATCTGGTGAGGTGCCCAAGCCGGGGCTGTGTCTCCTCCCCAGCCCCTGACTGGCCTTGGAGCCTTGTCCCGTGCCTGGCCGTGCCTGCAGTGGCTCCACGGAGAGCCCAGAGCCGGGGCCAGGAGGGGAGGAAGAGGCAGAGCAGAGCAGCTCGTCGCTTCCTCGCTTCCTCCCAGTCTCTTGGACCGGCGGGGGAGGAAGGAATAAAACTCCACCTTTTCCCCCTTTTCAAAGGGAAAGAGCAGCGACATTTGACACGGCTCTGGTAGAGCACAGGGCCCTTCTCTGTGCCTTCCTGCCCTTTGCCGTGCCCTCCTGCCCTCCTCCGTCCCCTTCTGCCCTTCCCTGGCAGGGATCTCGCCGGGGGATTCCTCTTGGGAACTCGGACCTCTTCCCTAGGGGAGTCCCTGATGGGACATTCCCACACAGCAGCATGGATGGGACACTGCCCTAGAGGTGACACAGGGGCAGGATCTCATCCATCTCCTGCTGTGCTGGTGGCTCCTGGGGCACAGGACACTTGTCCTGGCTGCCTTTCTCCTTCTGCCAGCTCTGCTCAGCCCCTTGAAAGGTTTTCCTGCACGAAAGGATGTGCCCAAAGCTGCGGTGAGCCAGCTCCCAGACCCCAAAATTGTGGTGGTTGAGCACCCTGAGGGGAGGGGCTGGGCACAGGACCCTCCCCAGCAGCAGGGGAGAGAGCTCCAGAACAGGCTCCAGGACATGCTCAGGTCTGTTTTCCTCAAATCCCTCTTGGTTGGGTTGTTTTTTATAGCTGCACATACAAATCTTTGTTTGCTGTCCTGCCCCGGGGGCTGGATTGGGTTTCCCACTGGCACTGACCAGCTGGGCACAGGGACAGTGTGCCAGGTCCAGCTCCTCTCCCTGGCCTGGGCATGAGGGGACACAAGGGACACAAGGGGAGCGGCTGCTGGGACATCCCTGAGCAAGGATCACCCACTCCAGCTGTCCCCGGCACGGGAGATGGCCAAGCTTGCTGTGTCCCCTTTGCCGTGGGGACCTCAGCTCCCTGTCCCCAGCTCACGGGGGCTGCAGGAGGTGGCTGCCCGTGCACAGCCCGGATGGGCACGGCGGGATTGCGCCATTCCCGAGGGATGCAATGCTGCCCAGCCGGTGCTGGGGGATCAGCCGGGCCTTATCTGGGCTGGGCTGGGCTGCTGCTGGGTCCCACCCTGCTGTGGGGACAGCCAGAGGGGTGGCAGCTCCTCTCCACCCTGCCCGCGTGCTGGTGGCACCCAGGGGGACAAGGGACGTGTGGGGTGATGTGGCTGCAGCCCGGATGAGGGCAGTGGGTGCTGGTCTGGCTCAGGGATTGGAGTCGGTGTTTCCTTGAGCCGAGCCTTCCTACAGGGATGCTCCATCCTCCCACGGCCACCCGCGTGTCCGTGGGACACACCCTGACAGTGCTGGGGGTGCAATCACCTCTGCTGGTGGCCTCAGTCCGGTCAGGTGGCACTCTGGGCTGGGGCGGCTTTGAGCCAGCTGTGAGGGCACCTGTGCCCCACTGCTTTGGAGCATTGCCCCAAAAGCTGCTCCAAGGGGAAAGGGGGCTTGCAGGTTGGATGGGGGCAGGGATCTCCTCCTCCCCCGTCCCTCGGAGGCTGTATGGGCAGGGAGGCTCAGGGCAGGCGCTCAGCCCGGCCCCGAGAGCCGCAGGAAGGCCGCGCTGCTGTTTGTTATTCACAGGCACATTCCTCGCACGCAGCAGCCCCGCGCTGCCCCGTTCCCAGGGAGCAGCGGGACACCGGCATCCACGCCACGGGAAAACACCCGCCGGCACGTAGCCGCCACTAATCCCCGTCCTGCCGGGCTGGAGGTGACCCCGAGCCCCGGGAAGGGGCTGGTGCAGGGGGCTGAGCCGGGCTCACGGCGGGGATTGCAGGGCAGCAGCAGCGCCGTCCAGAGAAGCAGCAGAAAGGTGTCCAAAGCTTGCCCGACAGTGGTTTTCTCAGTGTTTTTCAGCTGTTCAGAGGGTGAGGAGCTGCTGTGGAATGTGCTGCTCCATTTTCAGCCCCGCGGTTGGTTCCAGAGCCTGGCAGGGCCGTGGGAGTCCTGGCAGGTCGGGTTGGGCTGGGAGATGGGCTGGGTGCTCCGGGGTGGGCACAGAGCCCTGGGGGCACCCCCGGGGTCCCAGCTGGCTGGGGGGGACACCGCAGGGTGCTGGGGACACCTCTGGGAGAGCCGTGTCCCCGGCGGGTGCCCCAGCCCTGCGTTGGCACCACGGGCACTTCTGACTCATCCGGGGGCAGAGCCCGGCACGGCACAGGCACGGCGAGAGAGGATGAACCGGTTCAGGCCTGGCCCCGGCTGGTTTCTCCGGCGAGGCTCCGCTGCCTCATCCCTTCCTGCAGCCCACCCTTCCCACCGCGGCTGAGTCACCGGGCAGCCGGCTGCTGCCTGGGGGAGGCACCGTGTGCTCCCTTCCCACCCCCACCGCCTTCATGAGCTGGTTCCGGGCAATATTTTCAATTCTGCAAATATTCCCGATGGAGTTTGGAGCGGTGCTGGAGCCTGGCAGTGCCCCTGTGCTCCCCACCGGTTCCAGTCAAGCTCAGTCCCAATCCTGACGGCCGGAACACCCCGGACTGGGTTTGGGTGGATTTGTGTGACGGGTGCACGTGGGTTCAAGGGGGTCAAACTCCCCCAGTTTTTGCTCTCCCCACTTTGCTTTCCCAGCCTCTCCAGGTTTCTCTGAGAGGGGAAATACAGAGCGCTGCTGGGTCAGCCCCTGGGTTTTGATGTTCTCAGGAACAAAACCTGCTTCAGCCCCTTCTCCCCGCAGCGGGGGAGGAACCGGTGCCCAACTTCCCCCAGCGCTGGCATCTCCTGGATGCTCAGCCGGGTTGAGTCAGGCCCCTGTGAAGGAGTTTGTGTTTCTGGGTGGAAATGAGCTCACATTCAAATTCCCGAAACCCTAAACTGCCGGCTGGGGCTTAACCCTTTGGGTGCACCCGTCGGCTCTGCAGGGTTCCTGTGCCCCGTGGACGGTGGCACTGTCCCTTGTGCTGGCTGTCACTGCACTGCCACTGCTCAGCCTGCCTGGAGCCATCTCCTGCTGTCAGCCTTTCCCAAATTCCTGCTGGGATCAGCCTGGGATGAGCCAGGACAGCCCATGGCACCTCGTGCCCGGGTGCTGCTCAGGGCTTGTCCCTGTCAGTGCCACCGTGGTGGTTGTCCCTGTCAGTGCCACTGGTCTGGGGCTGCTGGGAGCCTGTGCTCCCCCGCTCACTAATCATTTACGGGCTAAATTAGTAATTAACTCCTCCCCCAGCTGCCCTGGCAAACTGGCCAGGCCAGCGCTTGATGCCCACGGGTCACCTGTCCTGCCGTGTCACCTGTCCCACCATGTCACAGGCCACCACCCCCACGGCACAGAGGGACTGTCACCAGGGCGGGGACCCCCAGCAAAGGGCCGTGAGGACGTGTCCCCCCGTGTGTGCCCCTGCAAGCACCTCCCTGTCCTCACACCCCGGCTGAGCTGGCGGGGGGACACGGGACACGGCATGGGGCCGGGGTGAGCTGGCCTGAGTCCGGCTGCCCCACAGGCCTGGGACAGGAGCCAGGGCAGCCCTGGCCCCCCCAGCCCGGGGGTTCTGCTTCAATGAGCTGGTCTGACCTTTTGGTTTTCCTGAATTCTTTCTGGACCAAGAGGAAAATTCCCTGCCTGGGGTGAGGCATCCCTGTGGCATCCGCGGGGGTTTGGGCTCCCTGCTGTCATCCCACTCCTGGGACAGTGGAAGGTGTCCCTGCCTGTGGCAGGGGTTGGAACAGGATGAGCTTTGAGGTGCTGGAATGGGATGAGCTTTGAGGCCCCTTTCAACCCAAACCGATCTATTATTCCATGATTCCATGATCCTGCATCATCCCAGGGGCCTTCTGCTGAGGGCTGGGATTCCAGAGGCACCGCAGCCCCCGGACAGATGCGAAGGGCAGCGGACACGTGAGGACTGTGGGTGCCAGACGGGATGTGGGCTGGGAGGAGGATGCAGAGGACTGTTCCCACTGGGATTTGCCAGCTGCTGGCCTCCAGCCCCTCCGAGGGGGTGTGTGAGCACACGTGTGTGGCTGTGCATGCAGGGCCTGTGGAGACCTCACAGGCACTGAAGGGGCCACAAGGAAGCCAGAGAGAGACTTTCATCAGGAATTGTAGTGACAGGACAAGGAGGAACGACTTCAAACTGAAAGAAGGGAAATTAGGTGGGGTATTGGGCAGGAATTGTTCCCTGGCAGGGTGGGCAGGCCCTGGCACAGGGTGCCCAGAGCAGCTGCGGCTGCCCCTGGATCCCTGGCAGTGTCCCAGGCCAGGCTGGATGGGGCTTGGAGCAGCCTGGGACAGTGGGAGGTGTGGCTGGGGTGGCACTGGATGAGCTGCAAGGTCCTTCCAAGCCATCCCATTCCCTGATTCCCCGTTGGTGGGTGTGCCTGTGCTGCTGTAGCCCCACAGCCCCACAGCTCTGCCCCACTGCCTTTGGGAGCAGCTGCCTGATGGCCAAACCCTGGGGACACACGTGAGCCACGTCCCTGTCCCCATCAGGCTCTGTCCCACCAGGGACACTCAGCATCCCCTGACACCCCTGTAGGTCTTGGGTGTGTTGAGTAGAGCAAGAACGAGGAGGAGGAGGGAGGACAAGGAAATTTTGGAGCAAACCTGTGCAGGACTGACCTCCCTGCGGCTGGATCTGCTGACTGGGCTGCCCACAGCCCGGGCTATTTACAGCAGCACTCCCATTTTCACATGATCTCAAGGGCAAGGAGGGAAACGAGCTGCGGACACACGCTGCTGCTGGAAGGGCTCTCCGTGAGCCTGGGGCTGTGGGATGAGTTCCTGGAGCTCTGCTCTTCCCACCGTGCTGAAACAACCTGCAGGCAGCAAATGCAGCAGCTGCAGGGAAGGGCAAGGGCAAGGTGATCAGGACTCTGCATCAGACCTGCAGCTCATGGAGGGATTTTTCCCCACCTCTCAGAGCTGGGGCTGGCTTTGGTCTGAGGTCGGGATCAGAGCCTTGGGATGTGTCTGTTGGACAGAGCCCAGAGGAGGCCGCAGAGCTGCTCCCAGGGCTGGAGCCCCTCTGCTCTGGAGCCAGGCTGGGAGAGCTGGGGGTGCTCACCTGGAGAGGAGAAGCTCCAGGGAGAGCTCAGAGCCCCTGCCAGGGCCTAAAGGGGCTCCAGGAGAGCTGGAGAGGGACTGGGGACAAGGGATGGAGGGACAGGACACAGGGAATGGCTTCAGTCTGACAGAGGATGGTGTTAGGTGGGACATTGGGCAGGAATTGTTCCCTGGCAGGGTGGGCAGGCCCTGGCACAGGGTGCCCAGAGCAGCTGTGGCTGCCCCTGGATCCCTGGCAGTGTCCAAGGCCAGGCTGGACATTGGGCTTGGAGCAGCCTGGGACAGTGGGAGGTGTCCCTGCCATGGCTGGGGTGGCACTGGATGATGTTTAAGGTCCCTCCCATCCCAGACCAATCCGTGATTCCGTGTGTGGGGCTGATCACGGTGCTGGGGATTCTTCCAAGGGCAGGACACAGCCAGCCCAGGCTGCTGGACCAGCTGGGACAGTTTGCCTTTGGAATCCTGAGGGCGAAATCCACCTCCTGCCCTGGCTCAGAGGGACCCAGAGCCAGCCAGGGCTGCGCTGGCCGGGCCGTGACCTCTGAGCCTTCCAGGGCTGCACCTGCCCGTGGGCAGCGACTGCTGCAGGGCTGTGACCTCCCCACGGCCCTGCCTGTCACCCTGGCCTCGGTGACCGCTGTGGTGGCACGACAGGTCAGAGGGATGGGCAGGAGGAGCCTCCTCTCCCGGCTGGTTTCAGCCACAGGAGCCTCGGGCGTCACCCGGGACAAGGACAAACCTGTGCTCTGTCCCCGTGTCCTGGCAGGGCCACCTGCCCTCCCTGCTGTTCCCACAGCCCAGGCTGGCTGGGCAATGCCAGCAGGGCCTGGGGGACCTGGCAGGGAGCTGCTGTGGCCTGGCTGGACCCTGTCCTCGCTGCCAGCCTCCCACCCAGCCCAGCTCAGGGTTTGGGTGCCCAGAGCCCTGTGGGTGCCCTCTGGGCTGTGCAGCCCCTTTATCTCCGTCCTGCTGCAGCCACCACGTGCTCCTGAGTCACGGAGAGGCAGGAGGGGGCTGGGGACAGA
>VZDJ01000052.1:0-65968 GCA_008694505.1 Cyanoderma ruficeps
CCTGGGTGACTCTGCGAGGGACTGCAGTTTATCCCATGCCTGTTTGCCTCCAAGAAAAGCTTGACTTTGCTTATTAGTGTGGAATAAATACGAGAGTAATAAACTGGACAATTAAACGGGTCACTTTGGAGGACAAAGGAAACCTTGTCATTCATTGTTGGCCACGCAGTCCACACATCCTTCTGCAAACAAGTTGCAAAGAGCACAGTTGGACTGCTGGCTGGATAAATATACATACTGATGACCATTCCAAAGCAGTGCATCTTTTCTCACATCCTCTTCTTACCTATGAAAGTGTGACTGAAGACACCTCTGAGCCAGATCTGTGTGAGATTGCAAAGGAGCAAAGTTCTGGCATTTGGGCACACTTGTCTTTGTTTCTTTGCTCAGGCCTTTCATGAGTGCACAACACAGCTAGGTAAAAAACTTTTTACTATAGAGGATGTTTTGGGTTCGTTGTTCCTGAAACATGTCAGTAGGTGGCCCCATTGTAATACCATGTCACAAACAGCAGCACAAATGACTAAGAAAACAGGGCAGAAGAGGAAGAGGAGCGGCACGGTGAGACTCTGGCAGATTAAATGAACTGCACTCCCATGTCACCGCATCTCATCTAGGGTAGCAGGTCCTGTTCTCGCATTNTTTTTTTTCAATTTAGGTTATATAAAATTTAAAAAAAAAATTAAAAACTGTATACTCTTAGAAATATATAATCAAATTTTAAGAGATACTATCAAAACACATTTATTCAAACCTACAGCTAATTATCAGAACGTATGTACATCTGTAGCTATAAAGACTATTGCATAAATCCATTTCTTCAATCACTCCATGGACAGGCAGCAGCTTCTTCCTGAGCTGGGAGGAAAGAGAGCTCTTCTGCACAGGAGCATTTTGTGGGTAAGGGCACATACGAAATATGCAGAGAAAACATGTTGGTAAGAGTGGTGCCAGTCAGGTCTGCAAAAGAGAAACGCAAAATGTAACAGAGGTCGCAGTGCAAATCTAAAGCATCTGAAGCACCATATTTTATGCGACAGACTTCCTGGAAACTTCTAAACAGCAGCACAGAGAAACAGGCTGGCATCCACTTGAGGTAGGCCAGGGGGCCACCCTGGCCCACTTCCACAGAGCTACCACAGGAACACCCTGGCCTCTGGGCTGCCCTGGGACAGCAGGGAGCCCAGAGCCCTGTGCTTTCCAGGAAGGGCTCAGCTGCACATGCACCCTCCTGCTCCTCTCCCTGCCCCACGGCTGAGCAGCCCTACAGCTACACGGGGCACTGGGAGCAGCACAGCTCATTGCAGGGGCACGTGCAGGGCACAACTGTTCCCTGGCAATGTGCACAGGCTCTCTAGGCTGCCACAAGACCCTTGCTCCTGCCACAGAGCGACCCAGCTCCCCCTCACCTCTGTGTGAGGCGGAGCCATGCTCAGCCTTCACCTTGTCCTCGTTAGAAGTTGCTTCAGGCTCCTCCTGCCATGCCTAGGAAGGGCAGTGGAGACAGCGGGGGCAGATGCATACCTTTCCATAGTACTTCGTCATTTCTGGCACAGCTAAAAAGTTAAATCCGGTGTCCTGTGAGAAATGGATTTGTAGAGGATTCTTAAAGCTTGACTGAAATCTCACACAGTCTTACACATACATATGCAAACGGTGAGATAAGGTGTGCTGACTTAGAAAGGCTATGGAATAGAGAAGATACTGACAGAGAAATTGAACAGGAAACGTTTCAAGCGCTGGCCTTGCAAACAGACCAGATATTTTAGAGATTTAGATCTGTGAAAGATGCACTGTAGCAAGACCACGTGGGGTAAAATAATAGGTGATTGGTGTTATAAGTATTAGCAGCATTGTGTGGCAGCACCCCCTCATCACCAAATACCTTCCACTGCTTGAAAGCACTGTCTAATTTTCAAGGCCAGGCTGATCATTCTAAATTTCTAGAAAGTATTTTCCCTTCCTGAAGCACAGCATTTTCGTTTTGGGTGAATGTGGTCAGGGGCAATCAGACCAAAAGCCTTGAATGTGTCTGAGTGTGTGCAAATTCAGCGGATCCCAGAGGCAAAGAAATATTCTGCTGTGCAGAGCTAAAAAATATCCCTGCAGCAGTATAATAGCAGTGGAAGGGTTAAATTCAAATAAAAATATGCTGTGATGGAGGATGTGTTGTGGTGCTGCCCAAAGCCCATTGAAGAGGCAGAGTAAAGAAGGGCTGGGAGTGTTCCACCCTTCTCAAAATGTGCTTGAACACTCAGTGCTCAAATTCTTGTAAATTCAGTAATAGAGGTTAAAAACCAGAATCTGGAAATTTTATGCATGTTTTGGTTTTTTCCTGAGCTGGTTAATGCTTATCCCAGTCTGGGGAAGAGAAACATACCAAGCTACTGGACTTAACAATTGCAAATAGCCTGGTTTAGGGATTTTGACCTAGATACAATATGAATAGTGACTTAAGTGCTTTCTTTTGTACCAAAAAGCTGCCAGCTTAGAGATGTATTCCCATTCCCTAGGTACCTGCAGGCAGGTGGATTTGGGTGGGATGTTGGTACTGACTGGATCCTCATTTCTTCATGAATCATACATCTCTAGCAAGTATGTGTGAGTAATCCTTCAGGAGAGCTTTATCTGCATCTTTGATTGCTGTGAGGTGAGTGTGGTGCCTCTTCAGCTTTTCTTTACACTCATATGCAAGCAGCCTTTGTGCAAAGCACAAAGTGAAGCTTCAAAGGAATGTCACTGTGGCCTTTTAGGTTCTGTCACCCCAGAGAATGTGGGTAACAAGTTTTTAAAACCAGTAAGGAAACATATTCCTGCAAAATGTTTACTTGTTAGAACGGGGTAGCTTTCAGCCTGCTATGGTTGATTGTCCATGAATTTTCAGTGCTTTATTGGAGATATTCACTGTACAATTCAGATCTTTCCTCCTCAGCATACCAGAGCAGAGACAGAAATCTCCTGACACCATTAAAATTTCATGTTACTATTTTGATCCTTGTGATTTGGTTTTTAGTACAAAATCACAGGCCTTACAGGGAGTTCTTGGTGTGTTGGTTCATGTTCCTCTGCCTACCTACCTCTGCCAGCTTGTAGAGTTCTCCTGAAACAAAACAGCTCTACTAAATTTTGGGGGACAGTCTCTGGACTGACCCTGGGTTGCAAAATTGTCTGAAACCAGTTTTATTTTGAGGAGAGAAAGCAGTGAATGCAAATCTGTTTTAATCACTCCAAAAATCATTCCATACCTAATTAGTGTGTGCAGAAACAGCTTTCCTGGAAACACCATTATCTGCAGTGCCCTGGTTCCTGCTACCTTTCCCCAGGCAATGCCTTTAAACTGGGCAGAAGTGAAGTCTTTCTCCTTTGAAGGTGACTTTTTTTTTACAAACATTTGCTGCTGGCTGAGTTGGATTTGATGCAGCTGTGGCCACTGCTGAGCTGGGTGTGATATTTGGGCACCGAACCCAGTGCTGGCAGCAACTACACAAAAACCTCACTAATGCAGGTGATGGAGGCAGCACCAGCATGCTCTGTGCAGGCTGCTCCCTTCTTCTTTTGGTGGGATTTCCAGGTTTTGGGTATTTGGCATCATAACAGCTGGTGCTGATGGCAGAGCTCCTAGCAAGGATGTGCAACAGCTCTGGAGCTGCCAATGGCAAACTAGAAATGCTTCCCCCCAACCTGTGGGTGCCAGGAGAACAGCTCCTGTCCAGGACAGCCACGTATTTAATGGCTCTTGGGAGGCTTTGCTGTGAATGTGTGCAGTTAAATCTCAGCCTGGTCTGGGCTTTAATATTCCCAGCATCCTGCTGTAAGAGGAGACAGGACCCAAGCTCCAAGCTGTGTTTATGCTGTAGTGCATTTGGACAAGTGTGGGAAGGTTCAGCTTCATTCTGTGCTCTGATTCCCAGTTATTCCTGATCCTGGATTAGTTTGTGGAGTTGTGGTTTCCTCTTTGCATGGTCTGCCATAACCCTGATGCTCTCCTGGGAGGTGATGGTCAGTGCAGAGGCCTTTGCTGTTCAAATAAAGCTGGGATAATTTCCTGCATGTGCATCACTTTGCCTTTATCCCCCTTGGTTTTATTTGCCATTTCTTGCTCAATATTCAGAGCACTGTAAGGGCTCTGTTTTCCAGAGGATGCTCCTCTTTACCTGAACAGCTGGACATCATTAGCAAAATGTTCTGCTCCCCTTCTTTTATCCACTCCTTGCTCCGGAGCAGGTCCTTTGATATGTTGCCTGTAAGAGCAGCTCTGGCACAGTGCTGTTGTGCCAAATTCCTCCTCCACGCATGCAATAGAAAGTTTCACTTCGTTTTTTTTTGCCATGGAATTATTGTTTTTTGCTGGTCTCCCTAATGTGTGGGACCCCCCTTGGCCCCATCAGCCTCCTGGGATGTTGCTTTTGCTGTGATTGGGAGAGTTTTGATTTGCTAGTGCAGGCGTTTGCAAGCTGCTGCTTTGGCCTGGCGTGTTTGTTTTCACCCATGACCTTCCAAAGCTCAGGAACATTTCCATTTGCCTTGTTCATGTACAGCCTCAGCTTCTCAGAGAATGACTTACTTATTTTAATAATGCCTTTTACCCTGCTGTTTTGGTATGTTGGCTTCCCCTCTGCAGCCCTTGCTCCAAGCTTCCAAAATTTGTTTGTTTTCCTAGTTTCCATGCCGCCTGCAGGAATTTTGCTCTTTTGACTTCTTACTTGGGTGTTTGTTGTATATATTCTGTATAGGAAACATTCCTGTATGTTGCACAGAGATACTTCAGAAACACTCTAGTGCAAGAAGAAAATGTGACCCTCCAGAGGAGGTGGTCACAGATTCAGATGTTTCTGGAGTGGCACTGGCATGGTTTAAACTTTGAGGTGCCTTGTGTAACTTCCATGGCTGTGGTTTCAAAGTTTAACAGCATAAATATGTTGCTTTTGTCAACCCAGCTGGCAGGCTGCTCCATTTGAAAGCCTTTCTGTGTGCTTGTTCAGGTGTATGGATGGGGATGGCCCATGTCTTTGCTTTGGGAGTTTTTATGGACCTGCAGAAGCTTTAGGGGGTGTCTTATAGGTTGGAAGGAGAGAAAAAACAGTTTTATTACAGCAATGCAATGAAGTGCAGCAGAGTGTGTTTGCAGGGCAGGAGCTGCTGGAGTGCTCAGCTGAGAACTCCACTTTTTGAATGCTTATCCTGTTTGAATATATATGTACTGTGTGGTTATGTAGAAATTACAAAAAAATATTACTAATATTGAAAAATAGTAATTATCCAGATGGATTTCTGTGAGAGAGCAGAGATGCAGAGTGCTGATGTTGCTTCTGGGACCATTTGGATTCTGGATCAGAAAGCAAAATAATCTATCTCATGAGCAAGCATGTGACTGACAGAGTGAAAGTGTTTGCAAACAAAACCTGGAGCTCACCTGATTCCAGTATTTTGGTCTGCAGGAAACATTTCTAGGTGTCTTGATACCTCATCCAGCATCAAGGCGATTGCTGAGATAGCAGAGAATAAATTAGGAGGTGCTTTCAAGGTGCTACCTTGTCATGTTTCTGCGACATGATGTTTGCAGTCTTTTCTGCTGAGCAAACACATACAGTAAGTGTGGGGCTTTAAAGAGTTAATTGTGAGCTCACTTACTTTAAAAAAATTCCTTGTTCGATGTACATAATCAATATCAGTATAAACCAGGATTTTATATCTTTTCACATGCAAGGATCACAAAAGCTGTTGTACTGCCCTTCAAATTTGCTTTGGCAACTCTAACCCAACCCTGTTTTATTAAACAGCTCTCTTTCCTCCTAATATATACAGAAATGTTTGCTGTATAAACATCTTAACTAGACATCTGCTTTTCCCCAGATATAAAACACAGTTAACTTTTTGCCCTATTCACTGAGGCTGATCACTTTTTTCTGCTGGCCAGATGAAATAAAATTGGATTTTGCAGCAGATGCAGCCCAGTTCGGTTTTGCATGATGCAGGTGTTCCCCCAGCTGGGAAGTGTGGAATTGTGCCATTTTGCTGAGATGATGGGGAGGTTTAGATATGTGAGGGCGTTAAAAATAATTCTCCGTGTTAACAGTGGGCTTTGTCCCTGGTGGACTCCATATGTTCAACAGCTGACTGGGGCAGCAGCTGTTCTATATTTTATTAGGAGACTTATAAAGTTAGAAACACGGATGATCATTCAAAACACAAGCAACTTGTTGCAGCCATGGAAACGGGATTCAACAACAAACTTGCATTTGTGAGCCTTCCAAGCAAAATAATCCCACTGCACTGTGTTCAGGTGGTCCTGGGGAAGTGAATGAACTTGCATTTTGATTTCCTTAAGTTCTGTTTACTCAATCCCATATTTTTCCTCTCTGTTCTCCCTGTTTTCTGTTTCTGAGAAGATACTAAACTTTTCATGTGATCCTGATTTAGATTCTTCTCCAACATTGACAGATTTGTATGAGAATCCTTCCTAGAGTGTGCTCTTGGTAATGGTCATGGCAGTGGAATATAGAGGAGGCTAAGCAAACACTCTGCTCTCATATAATTTTTTGGGATACTAGTGTCCCTTATAATCCAAGTAGCTCTTAAAAGTCTTCTTGCATGTTTGATTGCATTTTCATACAATTTGCAGAGAACAAGTGAAGCTCTGCTTGCCTGGAGAATTGGAGGACCTGTAGGTTTCCCTCCTAAAAACGTGCAGGTTTTTGGTGTACAAAAGCTCTCCTTGTTCAGGCTCTGAACCATCTTCTCATTCTGACTGTGGGCTCCTTTCAGGCTCAGTCATGTACCCCACCCCTACCCAAAACAAAACCAACCACTCCCTGCCAGTTTCTGCACAGCTCAGCTCTGCTCCTGTTTTGGTTTGGAGGGGCTGCTGTTATTCCAGCTCCTGGCTCTCATGGAAGAACTGCCCACACCCAGTGACCGCCTTCAGGCTCGACCAACCTGCAGAATAGTGACAAATGGCTGCATCTGCACTCCTGAGCTGTGTGACAACCTCTGACTCAGCCAGCTTGGGCTCTCAGGGGTCCGCTGGACACCTGAATATTGCAGACAGGGAGCAGGGCAGCAAGACAGTTTTGTGTAAATGAAACTGATTGAGCCAAGTATCCTGCACCATGAGGTGTGCAGGACTGTGCAGGCTGAGAATGACTTGGGCACGTGTATGAGGTACAATTGCCTCTGCTGCTCCTGCCATTTCAGAGGTGTATAAATCTTTTTATATATAATGATCAGTTTTGGGTTACTGTCAGATGAGCAGAGATTTAAAAGGAAGGCTTAACAGGGCTGTTGGTGAAACTGATATAAAAACTGGTAGAGTAAATCCTTGGGGCAGAGCCTGGCAGTTTGGGAACTTCAGGGATGATTTGTGGTTTCTTAATTTGCTCCAGGGACCAGCCTGGTGCCGTTCAAGTCTGGGGTCTTAAGGAGGTAAAGCCACTTGAGCCTCCTCTGGGCACCTCTCAAGAGAGAACTGCCCATTTTAAACTTAAAAGCATTAAACCTGTTTTTCTCGGAGTGGGCAACACTGAATCGCACAATTTGGAAGCTAAAAGTTGGTGTAAAAGAACAGTGCTGATGTTGGGGGTGGAGGCGGGTGCCTGAGCAGCAGTACAGCTCGTTTGTGAGGACAACCTGCATTGAGGGAAAAAGTTAATTCAAGGACACATAGAGGTGAGCATGTGCTGTTTGCCACAGGGATTGCATGGAAGAGCAGGAGGCTGGAAGCATCTTGCTCAGTGCTTGTGTGGAACGAGGAGCAGCCTTTGACACCAAGTGGATTTGTAGCGATGAATGGGGAGGAAGGAGCTCCCTACAACTCAAACTCTGTAGCAGAGACATTTCACCATGGCAAGCCCCAGTTAAGCCCCACTATGGAGCAACTGGATTTGTCCTGGTGAGCCCCTCCGTGTGGGGAGGGATGAGGGGTGCCAGGAGTCTCACCCCACTGCTCCAGGCCCCAAGCAAAGAGAACATGATCCAACACCAGCACCATTTTCTGGCCTGTGCTGCAGACACATGCTTTGAGCCTTTTGGCAGATGAAGGATTTGTTTAAAGCCACAAATGGCTTCCTGAAGGAATGATCATTGGATAATGGAGTCCCGCTCTGCAGTCTGCCCAGGCAGGGGGATGTGTTGACCTCAACCACAGTGGTTGTGGCCTGTTCTAAGTTTTGTTCTGAAGTGAAATTTGCTGTCAGTAAAACTAAATCTCAGTAGGCAGCAGGCTTGTCCTTCTACAGAGGAATTGTGGTTTTTTAGTCTGCCAAGAACTCATCCTGTACATGCTGAGATCTGGATCCCTCTGACTGTTCAGACTTCAACACGGCTTTGCCAACTCCCACAGTATGTGACAATAATGGCAATAATGACGAACTACCTCAACACAGACCAAATACAATATGGTAAGAGATCTTTATTAAAAATTTTGTACATCAGTGGATTAACTACTACATTTTAAACAAGAAATAAGATTTTACATATTACAAAAGATGTTATTAGTTCTTGAATTAGAAATAAATTTTATGAACACTGTACATAATACATCTGAATTGTAAGAGCAAGAACAGGACCGAGTGCCTGAAAAGGATATAACTTAATAAGAAGATGCACTCAATTCTTAGTATACAACATAATATTTCTGAAAAAATAGTATGCTAACTTCAGTCTGAAAATGCTGCATCCCTCTGAGCAGTAACTACCAACAGTGTTCTCATGGACATTTGTGCCCTGCCTGGTGATTTGCCATTTGGAGTTTCTTTCTTTGTTGGAGACATTTTCTTTCTGTGGTCTATTTTTCTTGGAGAGAGCATAATATTATTCCATGGTATGGTTAACACAATCTGCATACAAAAACCTGATGCAAAGCATTTCTCACAATATCACTTTACCTCCAACCCAGATTAGAAAAACCAACTGTGACAGCACATAAATGTCTACTGAAATAGATTTTTATTTACTGTTACCTTTTGTTACAAAGTAGTTAAAAAAAAGAAAAAATATATTTTAGCTTACCAGATAACCATTACTTTGTGTATCATTCGTACTACATAATTTTTTTCTTTTTTGAGATTCAGTGTAGCTGCATTAGAATTTAAAATAAAACCAAAACTTTTAAATTGCATGACCTATTTGGCTAGGAAGGGTGTGTGAAGTTTTACAGGATAGTATGAACATACAGTTCTCATATAAAAGCATAGTATGTATCTAGTCCAAGGAAGGTAATAAAAAAAGATTTAAATCTTTATACAGAAAGTGACAATGCCCATGTTATACTATGGAACACATCTACTAATTTGAAATTACAGGCGTAATGTGTGAATAAGAGCTATCAACTTACTAAACAAATTATTTTAAAAAAGAGAGCAAAATCTATAAATAAAAATAGTAAGTGCTTTCTTTCCGATAATATTCTTTGGCTGCTGCGGGTGCCAGTGGAGGGTTATTGCAAACACTAAAAGGCGTAAGGTCCCACGATGATGGTTAACCTCAGCACTGAGCTCGTGCGGTAATTCAGGCTGTTCACCGTCAGCATCTCCAGGTCCACGATGTGCTCCCTGGGGCCTGACAGGGACTTCACCAGCACCAGCATTGCGCTCACCGCGCTGGTTTGCTGCAACAACACCACAATAAAGCCCAGCTTAGTCCAACCCACAGCAACTCCCAGCGGCATCTGTGCTGCTCTGTCACCACTCTGTGCAGGGCTCTGTCTCAGCACAGGCATGCATCAGGCCAGGGTACTTTTAACACTTCCAAAGGGCCATGATTAATCTCACACCTGGCTGTGCTGCAGGGAAAACTCCACCTGACTGAGGCCCAGAGGAATAAACTGCACTGCAAAATCTGTTCCTGGTTATGCTGACTCCACCAGAGGACGTGGGAAGTGGTAATCTATCCCAGAATGGGCTTTGTTGTAACCCCATCTACCAGCTTTTAAAATAGAGAATAAATAAAACAAGAGCCATAATGTCATTAACAGTGAAAGAAAATGAGATTTATCCCCAGAAAAACCCTTAAAAAGTAGATGTTCTAGACACTTCCATTTATGTGTATCTACCTGAATGTATCCCACTAACAGGAAATACTGCCATCCCAAATATTTTGAACTTCCTTGGTTTTTATTATGGGAAATAAAGGTTTAATTATGTCTCAACATAAAACCACGGTAAGTTGGCCTGAGCTTAACTTAGGATAGAGCACAGGTTTCTAGAATGCTGTTATTGATTTCTTCTTTTGCAAAATGAGAAATGAAATTAAGGTAATTGTACAAGGAGTCTTTCTATAATTGTGTCCTAAATAGATTTATTTAGGGTGTTGGTACAGAGGGGGAAAGGCAGGGAGTTATTTTGTGTGAATCTGACACGTGTGTCCCAGGATTGCTAAATATTCCTGAGTTGAAAGAAACAGTTGGAGTCACAATTTAGGGGTTTCAGGTAGGAAAGCAAAAAGCTTGTTAAAAACTGGAAACCAAGCACACTTAG
This sequence comes from Cyanoderma ruficeps, assembly GCA_008694505.1. NCBI lineage: Eukaryota > Metazoa > Chordata > Aves > Passeriformes > Timaliidae > Cyanoderma > Cyanoderma ruficeps. Next base: position 10,473 of record VZDJ01000052.1, read on the forward strand.
TAAGGAAGTGCCAAAAAGCTGCTGAACTTTAGGGTGTTGTGGAAGCCTTATGGGGATATTTGGGGGTTGTCACAAGGACGGGGCAGTGTGGAGGCAGGGTCTGAGCGCCCCCAGTACTCACCCTCAAGTAGAACTCTCCATTCTCATTGCCAGACTTGATCCTGAAGGTGTTGATGGTATTGGGGTAGATGGAGGTGGCCTGGATCTGGAAGATGTCGGAGGGCACGGTCCTGTCGGAGCGGATGCTCATGTACTTGTACACCACCGAGTAGGGCAGCTCCCGGCAAATGGCGTTGGACACTGGGCACACGCAGCGGCTGCCACACAAACAGGGGTAAGAGCACAGGAAAAGATATTAAAATACCATTTTCTGGTTCATTCCATCACGTCCCCTCTTGAGGATGAGCTTAAAACCACAAGATTTATTTTTTCCCTTACTTCTCTGAGGTAAGGACATAGGGCTCTTGGCAAGGATTTCTGGGGTAACAACGGAACCCTCCATGGTAATTCCAGCAGATTTCGTCCTCTCTGCATTCATTATTGGTCTCGCACTCGTTTATATCTAGGAGGAAGGAGGAGGAATGTCAAAGCAGATGGAAATGGGGTTGCTACAAAGGTACTACAGAAAAGCCTGCTTGTCTGTTGAAACGCATCAGCTTTCCCTGTTCTTGTCCTTGTCTTGTTTCCTGGGACCCAGCTGTAGAGGGTTTCTCTATACAGAACTGGAATAAACTTGCTTATTGGGTGTTAAGCAAGACTGAATGTTTTTAGCTGACTGGAGATGCACATTAATCATATATAATGCAACTGTGGAAATGCTGTCAAGTTTATAATTAGCAAGCAATGATTTTACAGCAGAAGGTGTCCTAAAGACAGAGGAAAAATGTCTCAAGGAAGAATTGTGATTACCTGCCTTTTGCAGCTTCTCAGTTGTTATAACCTGGGTTTCATGGTCTAAGGTGCTTCATTAATGGCTACATTTTCACCAAAATAGCTTTAGAAGGAATAGTGAAACACTCATTTATTGTGCAGAGTAGCGCTTTTTCTTTTGCTTGGGAAAAGAATCCTGAAGGGAGGTGGGGACTGTGAGCCTTGCACTGTATTAATGGTCTGTTTCCCGTCAGTGCCAGAACCCCTCTGTCGATCCACAATTCCCTCCTGAATTTCACACAGGCACAGAAAGGCTTTATCCAAATATAATCTCTTGGAAGGCATGAACAGGTTTTTGGATGCTTAAATCAACCATCCTGCAATGCTAAGCGTCAGTGTCTTCAGAAGGGAAAGAAGTTAATCAGGATTTTGTAAGACAAAAAACTGATAAGGAAGAGTTGTTTTCTCATGTTTTCTGCCCCTAATTATCACACTTCTTTATTTCTAAAAATACATATATTAAATCAGGTTCTGCATTACAGAAGCAATAGTTCTTGCACTTAATATATTGTTCTACAATATTCTCTAATAAGATGCAGAGACTTTTAGCATCACAGAAAAAACCACAAACTTGAAAATCCTGGCATTTGGTGGCATCTGGATAGAACATTTATTTTTCTACACACAAATTATCTAAGCTGCTGAAGGCTTGCATTTTTTCCCTCCTGTTATCAGAAGAAACATGTCTTTAATTTCTACTGTGACTGGATTTAGGAATCCCTCTGAAAAGAAACTTGATATAAAGCCATGTTTCATGTCTGTAAAAAATGACCTGGATTTATTCGGGGATGTTTATCTCAAATTTAGAGCCATTACCTTGACGTCCAAGAAAAGTTTTACCTGCGGGCTGCAAAAACTGAAATTTTGTCCTAGGAATCCAAAGGACTTGGAGTTTGAGCTGAAGGATTCAAATGCAATTGGAAGATATTTAATGATTCATCAAGTGCTTTATCAACGTATCTTCTGCTATCAGCACAGTAATCCTGTCATGCAATACAACCATTTAGCTAGCAATCACCCTTAGCCTTGCCTGAACTGGTGTAAATAATGCAGGGCTGAGTGTGCCAAGGGGGAGGGCACTTACCTTGGCATGTCCTGCCTCCTACTACCTGGTATCCTTCTGGGCACACACAGGAAAACTTCCCTGGCTCGTTGACACACTGATACTGACATAGGTAACTTGACGTTCTGCATTCATCAGTGTCTGCAGAGAGCAAAAAAGCTTTGTGTTAGTTGCTTTTAAAATTTACCTTGTTACAGGACTAAATATAATAGATAAATGCTTGGGAGGAAAAAAAATCTAAAAAGAATTATGCAAAACCTGAAGTGTGCTGCTTAACACCTTGAAAATGGAAGGGTGAGCTCTGCTGGGATTTTGTTAGTAATCCTCCAAAAGAAGAATTTTGGATTTGAAGAAGCAGAAGCTAAATTAGACTTCAGAACAGGTTTAGGAAAATAATCCTTGAAGTTGTGTATACTTGCAGTATTCCAAAATGTGATGACTTTGAGGAAAAAAACCCACAGCTGTGAGATTAGTTAGGCAAAAATGTTGCCTTTGTACTTGTGCCCTACGCTCATGGAGTAGCTCTCTGGGAAAGAGGGAAAGGTCTTTTTTTGCCTTCTAATAATAATCAGTGGATACCATTTTTCTGCTTTTTTATCCTTGTGTATCCATCAGTCCCTCGTGAGAGAAGCCTGGTGTGAAAAAGAACTGAACAGTGTATGCCATCACCAGGAAACTAATTTAAACCCATCAAGAGGAGGGCTTGGCTTGGAAAGCACAGAGCTCCCTCCTCCTACCTCTGAGCTGAGCCCAGCTCTTGGGCTGGGGTCAGGGATGTCCTTGGAGGCTGCATACTTGCTGTTCTCTGTTCTGTTCAAATAGGATTAGTTTAAGCAGCTTGGCTTAGCAGAGGGAGCATCTGTAACAGCTCTTCCAGCTCACTGGGGAGGGCAGGGGAGAAGCAGGCACCTCTCTGGCTCCAAGGCTGGTAGAAAGGATGTGGGCTCTAAAGGTGAGGTCATCATGTGTCCAAAAGGAGATTAGGGCATTCCTGTGGAGCCTCTGGCAGAGGAAATAAAGTGTTGATTGTATAATCATCAGAAGACATGCTGTTTGTGTACACAGGCTGCAAAGCACCTCAAAAGTACATTTGTTGCTCCCTTAAAATCAGAAATTGGAGGTTTTGTTTTCAGAGGAGTCTAACAACACACAAAATTGCTCTTGTTTTTGCTGTGCATTCCTTTCCGATTCATTTAATGGTCATCAGCATTAGACCACCCACAATTCGAGGGAGTTTGTGCAATCAGGGTTTAGAAACTTCTTTTTTTCCACTTGGGATCTCAAGTGCAGCAATCTCGGGCCTGCTCTGCACTTGCTTTAGGGAGACCCATTCATACCTGTACCTGAAAGCAGCTGCAGCTACTCAGGTGTGAATTAGCTCCCTTTGTATGATAAAAAATAAATATCTTAAGGATTTTGGCTACAAACTCTACCCTCAGGGTGTCTCCACTTCAATTCTGTCCCTTAGTTCACAGAAAGGCTTCTGAGAAAACAAAAACAAACAAAAAAAATTGGTTTTCCAAGACAAAAAAATAGTCCCACCTTCACAGTTGATTCTGTCACTGCTCAGCTCAAAGCCTGGATTACACTGGCAGATGAAAGAACCCAGGATATTGTAGCACTGCTGTGCACATGGGTTGTTGGCATCACATTCATTTATGTCTGAAAGGAAAAATTAGATATTTATCTTGTGTAGGTGGTAATTAGGCTTGTTGGATTAGTCCTTAGGCTGGGCCTGTTGCTCAGCAGAAGCTCAGTCAATTGGCTCTATCAATGTAGATCTGCAGTCACTGGAGCAATGTTAGATCTGTGCTTAACATTCTATGTAAAAAACAGTATTTTTCCAGGAATGAAAGTTATTCTAATGTGTGATGAATTCTCACAAAAATGTTTAATGTGGCTATTAAACTCCACATTCCAGCGCCTTTTTTTCAGGTATGAAATGCCAAGTATCTATAAATAATTGATATAAGGAACACATACTGATAAGACCTCTCAGCATGCAGTGGTTAAGATTTATTTGAGCTATTTATTACTCTGAAAATTTGTTCTTTTAAATTCCTTTGCAATTATAACATGAGCCTTTGAGGCCAGTAGAGTTCTGCAGAGCTCTAAGGCCTAGACCATATTGGGGGAAGGTATTTTTCTGTGCTACATTTTCCATGGTGTTTCCCATCCCAAGAATATTTTGAGGACACTGGTATGAGAAGAGAAGCAATTTTTAATGAGAAGTTTATAAAAGTCTAATCACCTCTGGAATCTATAGCTCTTGTTTGGCACAGACTGTTGATTAACTGCTGCTCCTGTCAGTCTGTAGATTTTAGTGTTTTGCCTTGTACTTCCATCCTGCATGTTTTCCATTCATGTTTGTGTTTATCAGATATCTCCTTGAGTAGAGAGCTGTGCTTGAAAAAAACCTTTGAGTTCATGCCTTATAAATGTCAGCAACACTGTAAATTTACAGATCCACCTAAAAACTGACAAAGATGAGGCACTCAGAAGAATGAAAGCAATGAAGAGGATATGGATTCTCTGCATAATGAACCTCCTAGTCCTGAAAATGAATGATAATAGGGGAAAACTCATAGCAATGTCTTTTTCTTCCTCTGAGTTAATTTCTGACAACAGTGCAAAGGATATACATCATTCCTCTTCCAATACTACCAGGAGGAATAAATCAGGCGGCCAAAGCCCCAGTTCTGATCATTTTCCAAGAAATATTGACCCGTTTTCAATATAGGCAGAAGTTGTGACCAAAATGTAATGTGTAAATGTACAGCTGTCAAGTGTTGCTGTGGCATATGTGAGAATTTATCTTGATGAAGCAACCAGTCATTTAGAAATTTCTCCTTAAGCTTTCCTCCACTTTACATGGTAGAAATGTGCCTCATGAGGCTGGGAGGATAGAAAGCCTGGGAAAGGGTGTTTGGTGAAGTGCTGAAAGAATCCACCTTCCATTTGAGCCATGGAAAGGCACAAATAAGTGACTTTTGTCATGTGGTTCTGTTGTATCCATGGGCAGTTTTTAAAATCCTATGGTTTGGTGAGAAGCAAGCAATTCCTGTCTCAGTTCAGAGCTGTGCAGTGTGCCAGGGTGCTTGCTGAGGTTTGGCAATGCTTGGAAGGGATGGTGGAAGCTGGAAAATGCAGCCTGATTTTTCTATGTATATAATACAGATTTTATACACACAAATTACATCTATAAAGAACTGACCATCTCCATCATCAGTCTCTTGATTTTATAGCCATCCTCTCTGTGCTTCTGCAGACAGAGTTACCTTTTATCATTACTGTCGTCCTTCTAGAACAGATGTTATGATTTCAAACTTAAAGTCTTAAAGTTCTACAGTGCAGCTTCCCTTAGAGTTTTATTTCTAAGGGCAACATCACAGCTGAAAGGTCACTCTTAGCTGTGGGAATACAGCTTGGAAGTAGGACGCAAAGTACTGCTGAACTCATTACAGAAGTAGATGTGCTAGAGGGCTACAAGCCCTGGCAAATTGAGGCAAGACCCTGAAGAAGGAAGAGAGCAAGGTGTATATATGTACATTTGTGTACAAGACTGTACAGGCCTGTACAAGTCTGTACTAGCCCATAGCTAAGCAACGTTACTAAGAGATATAGATAATGTTGTTGTGCTTGAAAGGTATAAAAACCAGCAGTGTGTTTAATAAAATTGGCTTCATGATGCAAACCATGGGGACCCCATCTCTTCAATCACCCACAGCTGGTGCCCTCTGTGAGGTTAGCGATGTCTGCCTAGCTGAGCGGCTGTCGGCGAGCCCTGCAGGACTAAGTGCCCCTGAAGGGAAGGGGGAAGCGGGCCAGCGACGACTAAATCCCTCTAGAAAGGAGGTGAGCTGCAGGGGACAATGGGGCAAGGGATGTCTGCTCAGGAAAAAAACGCTTTTGAACTTATGACCAAGCTGTTATAACAGCATGGGAAATCCTTGCCTTCGCACAACTTAAAAGCTCCACTGAGATGGACAGCAGTCAACTTACCACGAGTTACCAAGTCCACAACCTTTACGACAGATTTGTAGGACCAACTAAGGGTGAAACTGTGGGATTGTGCAACAAAAGGGAACAAAACGGTTGCAGAAATGCTCCCTTCCTGGCAGATGATTTTTGAGGTCCTGGAGGCCCAAGGAAACGCCCATGCCAAAGATCAAGGGAATGCCTCTTGCCTTCCCTTTGTGGCGGAACCTCAGAGTTCTTTAGGATGGGGAAAGACTGCGCCGCTCTCTACACATCCCATGGACCCCCTCCTACGAGTGAGAGAGAGAGGGGCCCCTTGCCATCCGTAGGGGCATTCGCTGCTGGCTACTGCCTGAACAACAACGATGGTGATGGAGAGTACCCCTTTGACCCTGGAAAAGAACCAGGTGCCAGCCAGGAGCAGAGGCTGTGGCTGCTTCTGAACGGGGTACGGCCCCCCGCCTGGCGCTGGCCAGCACAGCCATAGCCTGCATGGCATGCTACAGCTATAGCACATGAAAATACCAACTAATGCTATGGACTAATTGAAACTCTGCTAAAATTTAACCTGTGATTTATCATTTTTAACAGGATTGTCACTGGAAAAATCCAAAGGTGTTTGTGTGGGTGTTTTCCGACATATTGGTAACATAGCAAGACTGCATGATTCACTGGAAGTAATTGACTAAGTCATAAATTTAACATTCTTTTTCTCACATTCAAGACAAACTTTGAACCTTATTTGTAGTAGTTATTTAAATAGACTTAGCTATAATTAGTACATGAAACTTTACTGTCAGCTTTACCAGTTGTTTGCTTTTCATTCTATAGCTCTAACAAGGTAATTTTATTGTGAATTTTTTGTATAGCTATTTAGTGATTCAAGTATAATTATTTTTCCTTGCCACATTTAAATTAAAATTAGACTTGATATTAAAACAGTTTAAGTATCTTGATAGAACACAAATACAATAAATAATAACTTGGTTTTTTAGAATAATTTGAACCCCTAGCTTTGTAACTGTTCATATGCAAGTTCAGTTTTATAAACCCATTAATCTAACCAAGTTTTTTGTGTAAAACCTATGGCACTATCATATAACTAAATTTTTATTGTTTTAGCCTTCAATATTTATATCCCATTACTTTTATAAGGCCAAACTCAAATCTATCATATAAGCAATTTTAAAAACCTGCAGCAGTTTAATCCCTCTGATAAATTTATGTTGCTGTTATTTTGGTGCAATTGTTTACCTGCATGTTTTTTACATTGAAGTTTAACTATTGTATAAAAAACTTTTAGTAACTTTTTTATAATTATAGAGTTTCAATAAGTTAATTTCTGTTAAGATTAATTTTTGTTTAATCTTAATAGTGTTAACTTTAAGGGATTTTCAAGCATTTTTTGTTATGCTTTAGTGAAGTTAAGTTTTAGTAAAGTTGATTTTAATTTTTGTTAAAATATATTTGTTTAAATTATAAGATATAATTTTTTTCGCTATACAAATGAATAATATAAAGCCTAAATGATTTTTTGTTAAATTTTTTAATTTAAATTTTGAGATATAACTATTTTGTTATAGACATAAGAATAAATTTTATTGTTTTATTTTTATAAATAACACTGAAGAATGAGTAACAATTTTATATTATTATTATTANTATTATTATTATTAGTTGTAAGATGTTTAATACCCATTTTTGCTTTATTACTACTTAGCTAAAGATAAATGATAAAGCTGACTGCTTTACAAACCTTTATATACTGTTATACAGTTATTTCTAAGATGTATTATTTTAAGAAACTTTCCTAGCTACTATTACTAAAAGGCTTTTAGAATATATTTTAGAATATGTCAGAGAAATTCTTCCAGTTAAGGCCTGGGCCATGGTGAAGTCCTAGCCTTAGCTGGTCAAAAAGTATGCCAGTAAACCCAAGTACCTTCTCCACCAAAACTGTGCTCAAGTCATTTTGACTCACCAAATTTAGACCCATAATAGCTAAACCTCCTTTGGAAGTGAACTTGAAACCTCTACCCATAAATGGTTTTCCAAGCCCTCGCTCTAAAATGAAACTTACTAGCTATTGTAGACTCTGGGTAATAGTATAATATTTAAGGAACTAATAATGCATTGTTTTAGATCACCATTTCATTTTTTATATATTAATAATTGCATATATTATTTGATTTCTTTTTGCCTAGTATAAATTTATTGTTTTGTCACATATTGTTTTATTTTTTATGTTGCCTTTATGTTCATAACGAGAGGCATAGATTGTTTAAAAACAAAAGAAGGGGGAGTATGGCTCTTTAAGAACATTTACATTAATATTTACACTAAAAATTTTGAAAGCAAATCAAATTAAATCAAATTTGATACCTAGCAGAGTGATACTGCTATAAAAATTTGCATGTGTAGAGGCAATTTTTAGAAGTTTTTATGTAAAGATTTTTAATGAGTGTACAATGATAAGACCTAGCTAATTTATTAACCTAGGGAGAAGGTATGGCATGTGTTTTATCACCAACAGGTCCAAAGTAGTTACCTGCTCATCTGAACAAACATTATTTGACTCCAAGACAATGAAGCCCAAAGAAAAGAAAAATTACCAAATTGTCAATCAGCCCTTGTGACCACGACAAGAACAGAAGCAGGACTACTAAGACATGGCTGTGAAGACTTTTAAGGCTTGTGTTGCATAAACCTGTCTGACCACTCTCAATTAATTCATGCTAGCATACAGGCCTCTGAGAAAGTGTTACCAAACTAAGGGTTGTAGATAGCAGTGATTGGCTTATACACATGTTTGGGGGATGAAGCCTTACTGGCTTGCTTAAGCATTTAGTTAAAACAAGAATTTATGCTTTAGCTGTACTGTTGCTTATGATGATTTGTTTGCCACGTGTTTTACAATGTGTTCAGAGACTTTAGATGTTCCTTGGAAATCTGCTATGTCAACAGAATAGCAGGTGTTCAAGAAAGCTCTAAATATTTCTCCAACCCTCCTGTAATTCTCGGATCACCGGCAGAGGAGCCTCTCAGTGCAGCCGCTGTCTCTTTCCTTTCAGTTCACGCCGTGGCAGTTGTGTGCTGGTGTCTGTGTGTCTGGGGGAGCTGCTGAGGAGCCCTTACCTACGCAGGTGTGGTTGTTGGATGCCAGCTGGAAGCCAGCGTTGCACTGGCAGTAGTAGGAGCCGGGGGCGTTCACACAGCGGTGGTGGCAGTACGGGGGCAGGGTGCACTCGTCGATGTCTGGAGTGCCAAAAAAACACCAGTTAGTTCACATGGAAGCACAGCACTTCCCTGCTGCTCTCTCCCGTCCAAGGAAAGTTAATTGCACTTGATTAAAAGCAGGAGGAAAGCTTATGTGAGCTGAAGACTGCTTCCATGGGTATTACAAGATACACTTCAACTTTTCCTGCAAGTTACTATTTTGTAACCAGCCTTTATGCTCCTCATCTTCCTATGCATTCCAACTTTATTTTATTCACTCAGTCCTGCAGTCGTGCTTGGTCTGGTTTATTTTGAGTAGGTAAAACTAAGTGTTTTGTTCAGCTTTCCCCGATCCCTCATGATCAGACACAGTGCTGACCAACACAGCCAATGTGGCTTTGAGCTCATTTTCCCAAAAACTCACATGCAGCACTACTAGCACGTACTAAATCTTTTCAGCTCCATTAGGAACACTCCAGATTTTCTGTGCAAGTACAGGGAATGGCAAGGATAGAGAATTAATGGGCCTGTAAAGGAAACAAGTGGTTGTACTTCCACAGGGATCCCCAGACCCTGCCTTGCTCCTCAAGGGTTTCCCATTGCTCCCATTCCCCTGGCTGCCTGTCCTGGATTCCTTCCCACCCAGCAGCACCACACCTGGCTGTGCCTCGCAGGCACTGAGAGCCTTCCATAGCCTCTCCTTGCAGGTCAGCCCTGCTTTTGAGGTGGAGCAGTCTGCCTTTCCAAGAGTCAGCATTCCTGGTGTGCATCGGAGCAGGGCTTTCACCTGCCAGCCACCCAGAATATGCACCATCCCATTTTCTCACCCCTCTGCATTTTAAAAGGCTTCCCTGGAGCCTGGAGGAGAGAGTGGCTTTGGTTTTGCCTGGAAAACATGTTTTATTATTCCATTTGTGTGTGTGTGTGTGTGTGTGTGTGTGTGTGTGTGTGTGCAGTGACTGCCTTGAGCCATGGCCTGCCGGAGCTTGGTGAAGAAATCCACTGCCGTGCTCCGGGCTTGTACACAATGGGACATTTCAAAGGATCAACACTCACACAAATCAGACCAGCATTCACTGGAACAAAGAAAGGCACTTCCCACATCCATGCCAGATCTTGAGTTTCCTACTTCCAGCTGTTTCCACCATAGATGTGTTTAAAAAGAGGCCAAGATTTTTTTTTTATATATAATGAGGAAAGTGTTTGTTTTAATATCGAGTGAAAAAATAATCTTTAGAAGTTAACCCTTTCCTTGTCAAATTTAGGGCTGAACTTAGTGGAGTGTTTTGGATGATTCTGAATGAAAAGTCTTATGCTGGAAAATTCCTGGCTATCCGTACAGTAGCAATTGTCACTGCAACTCTTGTTGCAGAGAGAAATTTGGAAGTGGAAATGGAATAAATTAAGGAGGCACAGAAGATTTCCATCCTTGACCTTTACAGGACTAAGCTCTTTTAAGTAACTTTAAAAAATAGGATTATACATATGAGCAATGCTTTGGTACATTTATACACATAAATGCTTTCAGGATCTGGCTCTTATTCAGTAGGAATTTTCCTTGTGGGATTAGGCACATCAGCTCTGGGCAGATCCAAGGGCTGAGGTTCATCTGATCAATTGGGCCAAATCTGTTTGAAGTGATGCTGGAAAACAATTCATTCTCTCTGCAGTCATGCATTTCAGAAAAGACTAATTTGGCAAGATATGAACAAGCAAATAAAAAAAATAGAAAAAAGTCAGAAATTGTTAGTGAATTTAGATTAAAATCAACCAATTGTTAAAAATGTGTCCTTTTTTCTCCCTCTACCTTCAAGCCAAAATAGTCTGGAAAAATTTCTTTCAAATTTGAGAAACCTTTCCTCCCATATGGAGAACCTCTATCAAGATCTGGCCCCAAGAACATTTTCTGGCTAAGCTGTTATAAAATCCCCAAAGACAGGCTTTATTCTGAAATGCTGACAGTACTAACTGTTGGGATGTACTTGCAATTTAGGTCAGTGTGTAATATTTAACACAGGTGTTATTCTTGGTTTTGACATAAATAGGAGAAGGGAAATTTCACTTTCCAGACATATTCATAGATAGATTTAGATGCATAAATGTGTTCACATTTAGGTATAAGGGTCTAGGACTTTCATTTCTTCTCAGTTCTGTCCTGTTTTCCAGTGAGACTTTCATTTAGGACCTTGAGTCTTGATATCAGAAGTGCTGTTGCATGGTAATATAATTTTCCTGCTGTATAAAAAATCCAAATAAACCCCAGATATTAAAAAAATAAATCTGTGGTCTCCCAAAACTATTCCTGTAAACCTCTTTCCTCTATATTCCAAGTTAGTCATCCTACTTCTGCACAGAGAACTGAGAAAAATCAGATACACAGGTGTTTATACCAATCTGACAGTTCAGGGAGTGATCTACATCTCTTTGGAAAGAGGTAAGAATTTTTGGGTTTATTTCTGAAGCCCCTGGATTGGAATTCTGAAGAAAGAGTCAGGCCCAGAAATTGAAGTTATTCTAGGTGTGTGCTAAAATCTCCTCAGTTTTTTACCTATGGCCTTAGCAAGGCTTTCCAAAGAGATTAAGAATAAAAATTTTAAAATTCTTATATACTTTGAAATGCAGGATCCCTGAAAGAGGAAAACCTTTAGTTCTGTTGAGGAAAAAAAAAACAAAACCAAAAACAACCCCAAACCCTTTCCTCCTAAGTTGCATAAAAACAGTGCAGTGTCTGTTGTGAATATCACCTCCCGATGTGTAGATGTGACTGTCTTCCTTCATAGTTGTTTTTATTGTCTGACAAACCCAAGGCTTAGGGCTGGAGTGCCTCTAGAAGCAATTTATCCATTGAAATGGCGATTAAAGAGGTGTGAAATGCAGGCTGAAGGAACATGGCAATGGCACTTTGGCAAGATGTCCCCACCTGAGGATGGGACAGAAGAGATGCAGTGTTTGGCATGGTGTTCCTACCTGAGGATGAGACAGGAGAGATGCAGTGTTTGCCCTGCACTTGGATTTAATTCCATGCTATGCTTGCATGGCTCCCAAGGGTGCCAATAGCTTATCTTGGCACACAGAATAAAGCCTGCTGGGTTTTAGAGGCTGCAGCTCTCCTGTACCTGCATTCAGAGTTTCCATCTCTTTCATTTCTGCTCATAAAGCTCAGTCCTGGAGCAGGGCTGGGGGAGGGAGTGCTGTGTCCCATGGAGCCAGAGTTGAATTTCAGGGGAAAGATGTGCTTTGCTGCCACTGGGGACTCGTGGCAATATCTGGGACACTGGGCAATGCCCCAGCACAAACAATCACACAATGGGAACTATTAGAAAAACTCAGCTTGTGAACTCCATTTGTTGACTATCCTTAAAATAGCTCCTTATCCCATGTTTTAGTGATTAATTACTGTGGTAAAGTGACTATTCCATTGCATTCCAAAGTGAGACAGCTGTTTCACACCACACATACCCATCTACTCTATGACCAATATGAAGTTTGCAACTGTAGATAATGAAAGAAAACCATTGAATGGAAAGCAATACTTACCAACACACTGGTCCCCTCGTTTCTGGTAGCCTGGAGGGCACTGGCAGCTGAAGGACCCTCTTAAATTGACACACACTTGGTCAGGTCTACAATTGTGGGTTCCAGTTGCACATTCATCTATATCTTTACAAAAAAGAAGACAAGTGCAATATCAGTCATTACGTTTACTTAAGGTATTTAGCCTGTGGAAGTGCTTTACACATCTTCAAGCTATCTATAAGTGCAGGCAGAAAAGTTCAAATGCACTCCCAAGATATCATCTCAACACTTGCAGCTATCAGAAGTCTTATAACATTTTGATTCTCGTAAACTGCCTCAGTAGATTTTTTTAGATATGGTTATTTTAAACATTTGTTTGTCAAATACCATTAATATTTTCGTCTAGAATTTTCTGTAAACTTCTTGCAGCTTCATTATAGTGGAATCACTTGCCTGTTTTGTTTTGCTTTGGGTTTTTTTTCCCATGCTGGTTGGATGTTTCATGCTGAATTACTGCAGAAAATTTCAGCAAATGTAGTTCAGCTCTTTCTCAAGAAGGAGAGGAGTTAGAAATATGTTGTTTTGCTGGTACTAAAAGGACTCTGCTGATCTCTTGCATGTTTTCTGTGCTCCATGCTTTGGACAGGAACTTGGAACTTGGTATGTGGTGGCCTTCTCATCAGGAAGAGATTGGCCTCTTGTCATTCCCATGAAAATTCCCCTAATTCAGTCAATCTGTTTGAGTCTCTGGAAACAGTTTACGTATGTTTGTATTTGGGCAGTACAGCTAAAACTGCAAGTTCCAGCCCGATACTTTTCAGAGTAATTCAGGCAGCTTTTAGTTTGCACTCAGTGCAGGTTTATACAAGTATAAAAGCAGCATTTTCATTTTGCCTGCTCATTATGACTGCTGGAGGTACTTAATTATAATTAAACTTCATGTGCTGACAAATGAATTACAATTTGCTTTCTCATCTGAACATCCAAAACGTTGGAGAGCTTTTTATTGTAACATGACACAGTACAGTGAGATGACTTTTTAATTTTGACATCGTACACAATTTGGAGACTCTAGGCTGAATAAACAAATTCCTTAAAACTCATGATCTCTAGCTTACAAATCTCAGCTGACCTCTCTATTTGTATAGGCACTGGGGATGTTAGAACATCACCAGTGGCAGATTCTGGGTGGTGCTTTGGAAAAAATGATGGATTCTTTCTCATAACAAATGAAAACAATTTCTACCACAAGATTTAATAAAAAAATAAACCATCAACAGTTTGAATTAATTCTCAACGTTTACCCTTTCCCCAAATGTCCGAGTATTTTACATACACCTTCCCTTTATTCAACAGGGAAGCTAAAGGCCTTTTATGTTAGGCTGCTCTTCGCATATCTGCACAGTGTCAGTGCTGAAGCTGCTGTGCTGGTGCAGGGTTTGCTGAGCTCACTGTTGTGCCCTGACACTGAAAAGCACATTCCCAGGTGTGAAGACTTTTGGGGACTACAACTGGCTACCTCCTGCCACCCCAACATCAGGCAGCTCAAGGCAAGTCTTTGCAGGGACCTTGTGGGCTTTGTACTCCTGGTTCCTACAAAAGCTGGAAATAAAATAATTGTACAATTCCAATCCTTTTTGTTGCAGACTGTGCTGGAACAAAGAAACTTTATTTGATCTTTAGGAGCTTCATATATGAGTAAACGTGAGTTGCCTTTTAGGATGGATTAGTTAAAATGCATTGAATAACAAGCTACTCCAGCTAAAATCATTCATAGATTTACTAATGTACTCATGGTCTTGGGCTTTTCCTGATGGCAAGTTCCACTGGACAGAAAAACAATTATTCCCAATTATTGCCTGCTTGCTGCCTCTCCATCTGGAAACCCTTGGAGGGTTTTGATGTTCTGGCCAAGACCTGGGTTTGTAAAGGTGGGATGTGAGGGTGGGCAGTGAGGGGAGGGAGGGAAGTGAGGGGAGCAGCCTCCTGCTTTCCCTAGGGAAGGGTGGTAAGGTTGCCATGCTTGAAGTGGGCTTGCTCCCACCTGTGCAGGGAAATCAGTGCTGGTACAGCAAGGCTGGTGGCCTAAAGGTTGTGTTTGAGGGAAACATGGTGGGAGGAGAACAACAGGCACCTGGAAAGGTTTCTGTGTTGGCATCTCCAGTATTGCAGTAGTTACAGACTTGTCCTACTGTTGTGACTGATACAGGGGTGAGGAAGTGAGCGAAAATTTCCGTGCAGAAAGCAGTGCCAAATGTGGATTGTGTTGGTGCAATCCCAGAGCAACCCAGTCCGTGTGGAGTATGGGAAGGAGCACTGGTGGATTAACAGTGATGCTACAGCTCTGCCTGTGAGCAAGGCCAGAGAGAAGCCTCCAGCTCTTGGGACTCAGTGTGACCCAGATCACTGTCCATTACAGAAACAGTCTGTTCCCTAACTGTCCAGAGAGTTTCTGGAGAAATAGAGGTGTGGGAGTCATTGGAAGGAACCAACAGCAACACTGGAGTTTCTTTGGCATGTGGCAGAGTGGTTCCAGTTCTCTCTGAGGTGGTAGAGGCAGAGTTATCCATTTACCAATGCCCACCTCCTTCTCTGCCCATGGGAAATGGCACCATCCCACACTGGGGACTTGGGGATTGATTTGGGATGCCCACTATGTGTTTGTGGCTCTTGAGTGGGTAGATTGTCTATCTGCAGTTCTTCAGGGTCTTACCAAACTCAAGTTACCAGATAGTTTTCCCACTTATGTCCCCCCTGTAGGGAAATCATTCACTCCCAGGTCTTCATTCCATTATTATAAGGACTTATTTTTCCAGTTGAAATCAGTTCCAATCCATGAGATTCCTAGATTTACCATGGCTCTTTCAGTGCCCTCTGACCTGACAGAGATTTTGAGGTTCCATCAAATCCTGCTTTTAGCCTGTATCAAATATGGGAATGAGATGGGAGTTACACAAAGCACATATTCTTCCCTAAATTCTACCACCTCAGTCCATTTGATACTTCTTGACAGAATCCCTGGGCTTAAGTGTGAACAGTAAATGAGGCATTGGGAATCCAAACTTTTTGTTTCTGCCTGGTGCAGACACTCATGGCCATGATTTGGTCTCTGAGAAGACACTGCAATCTGGGGCAAGGGTGTGATACAGGAACATCACAGAGCTCACAGCTCTGATCCTGAGAGCAAGATAAATTTATCTGACCTTTTCTTTCTAGCATGAATGTTTAATAATGTGTTACGTGCATGTGTATTTATAATAATTAAAAAAAATTAAAACAAGGCTCTCCACTACACACACTTGTCCCTCTGGGGAGAGGGTGAGAGAACAAACATGTGACAGATGTTTGTCATGTTGCTTAATGCACTACTGGAAAGCACTCAAGATACCACAGTGATGAGTGCAGTATAAGAAACAGATCTAGAAAGAAAATATGGGGCTTTTACAAGCTCATTCTTGAGCATCTTTCCTTTACATCCTCTTTTCCAAATTTAGCGTCATCATGATAAAGTTCATCTCCAGAACTGTTTCAGCAGCTCATTCCATAGCTGAGGCTTCTGCCTTAAGCAAATATCTTGCCTGATAAGAAAACACCTGAAAACACTCCCAAATCATTCCTCATCAACTTGGTTTAAATTTCATTTCTAGATGTTGTACAAGCATTTGTTTTTCCAGGTAAGCCATATAAATTACGCCAGTAACTAGAAATGAAAGTGATCTGCTCTTTCTTTTTGTCTTTATATTTTCTGATCTCTGCTAACATTTCTAAAGGTTGTGCTGTTCACTACACATAAACAAGGGCTGTAAGTTTGTATTAAGTAGTTAAAAAAACCTGAATGGTGTTTGATTATTGATGCCTGCAACCTGTGAACTATAGATTAGTTCTTAAACTCTCTGTGTCTCTGACTCCTATCAATGATGTTACTCTGATTTTTATACCCAGACAGTTTCCTCTGGACAGTTACATCCTGTGCAGGTAAAAAATTTCTTTGAAATGGTCTGGGTGTCTTTAACAATCCTTTTGCAGATCAATCTTACTTGAAAATGGAGCTGGGTTACCTTCAGTGTCTTGATCATTGTAATAACTGAACTCAAATAATTATGTAGTCTTTCATTAGGCCACTCAAAATCAAACTTATTAAGAGATTTATTTGTACTTCGGTTAGAAAAAAAAATATTTGCAAAATAAGTTGGGATTGAGTACTTTAATTTTTGTCTGTTGCTTGTAAGTATTATATCCAGAATACTGCACTGAAAAGATGTGACAAAGCACAGATTTCAGGTTCTCTGAACACTTGAATTCAGATCCATTAAGCATCATGACAGAATCTTTAATCGCACTCTGTTTTTCCTGCTGACTTATGCTTGGTCAGACCTTGCTGTGCCCAGAATGGGTTGGGTGGTATGGGCCTCTATCAGGTTGTTGTATAAAATCCTTAAATAAAGTCAAAGTCAGAGTCTAAGGAGAAGTGGGGCAGAAACACAACAATTAAGGACACTATGTCTCAATTAAATGTGTGAGCTCCACTGCTCTCCCAGAAATGTGGATGGAAGTCCTCAACTGTGCTGTGGTAAATAGGGTAATTCAGATCCCAGTGACTCACCCTGATGTAAATACTGCCTTTTTCAGCAGTTTCTGGGGCTGTTCTAGAAAGTTCCTTTTGGGAGCCTTTGCCATCCCCAACGCTCTGCAAGTTACGAGAATGCTCTGAATTGCACAGACAAGTGGTCTGAGGTTTGCAGGGTGCTACAGCCTTAGTGTGAGAACTATGGAGGGCAGCAGAGCTTGCTCCTCTATTCCTTCAAAATATAAATCAACTTGCATTTCATAGTTTTAATTCCACAAGCCTCACTAATGGCTGTACCCAGTGATTCCCTCATTTTCCAAAAATGTGCCCACACTGCCTCTTGAAGTGATTTACACAATTCTGTCCCTCCACTGCTGACTTTGGCAGCCTGCTCTGCATTTCAAGCACCAGTTGTGTACAAAAATTTCGCCTGACCTGCTTTTTAGCTATAGCTTTCCTTAACTCTCGTGTATGGCTTCCTCTTTTAGAGGTAATTTTTCTGCTTTTCTCCTGCACTCCATTCTCTCAGACTCTTATCTAGATCCTTAAAATTTTCTTGCTAGTCTCTCTTTCTGAGCTACAACCCTGGCTCCGTGCCCTTCCTGCTGTGACTCACTTTTCCCAAACCCCCTGACTCATGCTGCTTGCTCACTTATGCAACAGCTTAATCTCTGCAATTTGCTTCATATCATTAGAAGCAGCACATAAAACCAGGAGATGCATTTCACCAGGGGTTCAGACTTTTAGAGAAGAAATGCTATCCACATCCACCTTCATCTTATTTAAAGCACTTGAAGCTTTTCTCCTTCTTTCCAGCACATACCTGTATGTTGTGCTCAGAGCTGGAGAAACATTTTCTTAACTAACTCAAGTGTGTCTTGCTCCTGTGACTAAAGTGTTCAGCTTGTTGCTACTCACTGGCTCTCAAAATATTGCAGCATCTCCTTGCTCTCTATGCACATCCTCCTCTGTCCAAACAAAATGTTTCCAGGTTGCTTTTCTCTATCCTGGTCCATAGCAATCTTAATATTCCACCACATTAAAAAAGAAGGCTCTTAAAATATTTTATGGTATTGAAATTCATATTTCTGGCCCCACTGAAGAGCACCAGTGGAGCAGCTTCTGAATGGTTCACAGAAATCCAAATCCGTGATGGTTCCACCAATGTCAGTGTTGCACTTGTCATGGACTGCAGTGAACCTGTCCTCAATTTGTTTTGAATGTAAACCATAAATATTTTACTTAATAGGTTTAAATTTTCTGAGTTCTCAGTGTGAGTGAGGCCAGAAAATGACTTGGTCTATTTTTCTAATGGATTCATCTGAAGAGCAAACACCAGCTCCCACGTCAGCGATGGCACCAGACAGTCTGATATCAGACACACAATGACCTGCACGGTGCTGCAGCATCACTGGCAATTTACTTAACCCCAGGGTTCTGTCAAAACTTTCCCTTTCTGCCCACTTGATTAACTTTTATTCTGTCTTTAAGATGTTTTATACTGAAAGAACCACCTGAAGACAACATACTTGGAGAAATTAGACCTCTACAGTTCATCCATGAGTATGGGCTTTTTTATTTGACCAAATTAAGTATTCTGTCCCTTATTTATGTTTCTTGTATTGTTTTTGCAACTGAAGCCAAGTTCACTGCTATGTAGTTTCCTGGATCCTCCCTGATTCTTTCTTACACATAGGAACAACATTAGCAACCTCCAAATTCCCTGGTTCCCTCCCCAGCCTTAGCAAGCTATCAACAATTTCTGTCAAAGGCTTTTCTATTTCCCTTGCTACTTCCTTCAAAATTTGCGATGTTATTCATCTGGGCTGGATGCCCAGACAGCTTTTAACTCATTGGTGTTGGGAGGCCGTGCTTTGTAGTGGTAGAGCCCAGCACAAAATCTGTTACATAACATCAGGGCAGGAGGCAGCCGGAGATGAAGTATCTCGAGAAATTTTCCATTCCTGGAGTGGCAAAACGTGCTAATGCAGAGACCTTCACTCCAAGTGCTGTCACTGTCCAGTGGTGTCATGAGGGACCCTCTCTAACTCTGCACAGCTCTGCAACAGCCTAATACCTCCCCCTTTTTTGCTGGTTTTTCCCTTTCAAATTTTCCTTTGCCCTTTCATGTAAGGTATATTGGCCTGATTGCCCTGGTAACAAGTATTCACAGTTGAGCAAAGGTAACCTGCACAAATACTTGTTTGCACAGGAAAAAGAAATGTGAGAGCCAAGACCTACATTTAAGCAAATAGGTGAGGTAGAATGTTTAAATTAATGAGATTTTCCTGAAAAACTGCACGACTCCTTTGGTATGCTGAAACATTTCCACTCCCCAGTTTGAGAGTGGAGCAAAGCAAGTTCCTTGTGGATTCATCTCTTACTGCTCCTGGATGTCATGACAGAACACAGGAGAAGCAAAGTATTGGTGTGGTAAATGTGCAAAAAGAGAACTGAATGCACTGCAACTCATTGTGTGATTTTTGTATTTGGACTGCAAAAGTGTGAGCAACCTCTGTGGATTTGGGCAACTAACCCAAGCATGGTGATTCCAGGAATAGGAAGGTACAGGAAAATCATTCTTCTATTAACAGAACAGAGCTAACAAACTTGTAAGTGAGCCTGCCCTGCAGTTTTCTGTCACAATTATCTATTGTCTCTGGTATGTCCAAAGCAAATTGACTTATCACATTGAACAGCTCAATAAAGGAGTGAGCCATAGCTTTCAGCACTAGAACATCTTCCACGTGCTTGCCAGTGGCAGGCAGCTGAGAAAGGAGAAAAAAAATGAATGAGCTTTGAACTGATGCATTTGAAAATGCATTTCTTCCTTTCTCCTGTGCTTTTCCTCTGCGTGAGATGTTCCTTCCCTCTCCAGCGCACACAAGCACTCTGGGAGGTGCATTGCACACAGGAAATGGCTCCTAATTCCACAATCCTTTGGAATTAGATAGATACACCTCATTATCCAACCACAGCCACAGTGAATTAAATCAGTGTGACACATAAAACATTGGTCAGGTAATACAGGAATTAAAATGATCACTGCAAGTGAGAGTGGTATGGCTGATATGGTGTTAGTCTGATACAAGGCCACAAACTATTCCCAAAAGGGTTTTCTATCCAATGCTACTCCAATGTGTATCATTAAAATAAGAACATGGACAATAACGTGCCCTTCTGTTTAAAGTTTCTGAAAGGGAAAAGCACTTTAATCCCTCATTAGAAGACCACATTGTTAACTATTAGTCTTCCCACTCATCAAAAAGAAAAGTGTTCCATCCTTTTGATGGATTTAGATTAATTTAAAATTTGTATTGTTGGTTTTGTTTTTGCTGGAGCCATAAATGGAGTCATTACAATCCACTAATTCAAAGCAATGTATCTGCGAGTCTCTGAGTGCTTCAAAACATGAGTTATCACAATGGTAAATTTTTGATTTACATTTTGCAATAGCTTATTTTTACTTTCACTGGAGTATTTCCTGCTGTTGCTTTCTTGTGATTTTATGGTAGAGGTCTAACAACTTGTGCTTTTTGGTTCATGCCTGCCCAAGTGAGGATCACCCACCCATGATGACCAATACACTTGGACTGTGCTCAAAAACAACAAGGGTGGATTAAACTATTTCATTATTGCAGATGAAAGAGCTCTCTCCGACATCTGGCATATCATCTTCAAAACTGATATGGAACATTTCCATAAATTCAGCTTAACATTGTTTTTGTGAGTGTTCCAAAGTATTTTTAACATGAAGAAATAGCATGCAAACTAATTTCCTATTTGAAAGTAAATGTCTTGTTCTTATTTCTAATTCACACAGTTATTAAAAAAAAAGTTTAAAAAGGGGGGGGAAAGGAAAAAAAAGAGAATGTTCACTTAACTTGAAGCATACTGGTTTGTTTACTTAAGTTAATGGAAAAGCTAGTCAGTGTTTGATGTAAAGCTGCCCCCTTGCTTGAAAGAAAACCAAACAACTGCTTATGAATTATGAATATCCCCTAATACTTTCCAGAATTATCTGAAGGATGTATTTTTTTCTTAATTACGTACACTTAAAAGTTCCAAGTTCCTTCTTCATTTCCATTTTGTTTATTTCTCTCCTTGGAAACCTCATAAGCATTTTCCTTTAGCTAGGCTTGACTGAACAAAATATCACTGCTACAACCTGTAATATTGGGGAAATCAAGGCCTGAAAGCTCATTGTGGTTTTTAATTAGGAAGTTGAAGCTCATTAAAGCTTTGCAAGCCTTTTCACAGCACTTACACTGGCAGATGCTGGATCCCTGCAAAGGAAAATATAAATATCTACCCACAAAGTAAGTTCAGGGCACACTTCAAAAATCAACTTTCATTCTGAGACAGCTCAGAAAACAGCTCCTGCAAAACATGTTGCTTGTCTTGTACACTGGCATGTCTTCCACTGGTTTAGTCCCAGTCAGAAGTACAGAAACCTGATTTGGGGGGTTTTGTGGTAGTGGATGTGCAGCTGATCAGAGCAGCTCTGCTGACACAAGAAACAAGGGACCTTTAGAAGGAACTTCAGATGTAGGACAAGTGACTTAGAGCATTTGATATGAGACCAATTTTATCAATACCATCTCATTCCCCTTCAGCTTTTGCAGGCTGAATGAGCCTTTTTAGGAATTCCAGTTTCCAAGCTGAGGACATTTAAGTTCAAGCTGAGTTCAATAGCAACTCTCCGAAGGAGAGGGCTTATCTAAATGATGATATTGTTTTTAGCTCTAATCATCCTATCTGTTGGCAGTACCAACATGCTGCAATCTCCACAGCTCCCCACGTAAATAAGCAGATTCCTGATTGTGTTCCAGCTTCAGAAATGCCTTTGAAGGCATTATTCAGTTCTGAATTTTTCCTATGTGGTTATGTGATACATTTAGCATGTGGCTGGACATACCCAGAGATGCCTTGTCTTGTAGAAATGTATCTAAAGCATATTTAAAGTGTTATTTGCAGGCACTGGGCTGTGAAATAGAAATGGTTAAAAGAAATTCTCACTTTCACACCTTCTACAACTTTTGAATGATAGAAGAACAAAAGCAAATTATGGAAATAGTACTTAAATAGACAAATCAGTTAATTTGATCCAAAATATACTCTAGGGATGGGAGGGGACTGGAATATAGAAAAACACAATGTTCAGGTTGCATAGTTCAAGTGAAGTGAAAGGATGTGCAGAAGTTAAGGTTTCTGTGACAATATAAATTTGACTATGCCCAAACCAAGCAGTGTTAGACAGTTCTGATCTAACAAAACCATCAAGAACTGGATTTTATAAATTTTTGTTTGTTTGTTTTGCCCTAAGAATTCTTGTTAACTGCCTCCTCCTTGGAACTTAAGTGGAAAATTCAATTTTCCATGTAATTCTTGAGGGCTTAAAATTGAGTTTGAAGTTTTAAAAATTCTTTGTTTGAAAGAGAATAGGTACAAGAGGCAAAGCCAGGCAGGATTAAAAGTGAGGCAGAAGCACCAGGGGAACAAAAACAATCCCTTGAAGGTAAAAAAAAAAATAATAAAAAAGCAGTATGGATACTAATGAAGTAAGGAAAATGGAAAATGGGGAGGTTGTGGAGAAGGGGAAATGGATGAGAGGGGTAACTGAAATAAGCCGGTGGTGTGCAGCCCGCTGAAGTTTGTAAGTGAGAGCAGTGCTTGGGAAGCATTTGTTGTTCTTTCAAAAACCTGACAAAAAATTCTGAAAACTGAAAATTATTATTTTTTTTGGCCCTTCTCTAAGATTTTTCTGGGGTTTAGCCACATTTTTTTTTCTGTGTTTGGGAACAAAAAAAAAGGAAAGAAAAAAAGACACCAAAAATACTTTGTTCTTTCAATGAGTCAGTAATAAATAAAAACGAACATTCTAAAAACCAGAAGTTTCCTTGGGAAGAGAGAGCTATTTTTTCTTCCAAATTTCCTTTGCCTTAAAATTGGGATGTGCTCTGCTCTCAGGCTGAGGACCTGCCTTCCCAGCTGCCTTTAAGCAATCAAGTAGAAACAGCGATTGGGACAGCTTCACTCCTTTTTTCTTTTTTTTTTTTTTTTTTCCTCTGGTGTTTGGCTGGGAAGTTACATGGGTTTGCCTCAGAATAGATGCTGTGCTACCATAATGCTGGCACTTTTCACTGAAAATGAGATTTCAGCAGTGTTTCCTAGAGTAAGTGGAGAACTCCTGGAGCATCCTGAACATCCAGCTGCAGGGTTGGCGGGAGGGGGAAGTGAAGCAACCTGCTTTGTTTGCCTGAGCATGTGATTTTTTTTTCTTTTACTTTTTTTAAAAATACCTTGTGATCTTCACAGACTCCTGGCAAAGCTTAAAAGGTTAGTTTGAGAAGGGAGTGGCTATCATTTGTTTAGAAAATAAATAGCAAAAAGTAGGCCAAATACCAGTAAAGTTCCAGTTTTAAAATATTAAACTAACACACAACATTGCTGACCTGGAAAGGTCACATGAAGTGGGAGAAAAGATGTATTTAGAGTGATTTCCAGGCAGGACGTGGGATCTCTCACTGACTTGGCAGTAGATACTTCAGCTCTATTTGCTGTTTCTAATGATCCTTATTTGCTAAGTTCTTAAGTTTGACAAGATCCATGCTTTATTTGTCAGTATTTACATGGTATTAAGCAAGTGTCTTAATCCATTCAGAGGGTAACCAAGGCCTGCTTTTCCTGCTCCATCTTTGGATATAGACAGGATGCTGAGAAACCTGGGAAAAGGGAGACTTGGAGGGGGTTTTCCTTTGGGGAGTGCCATCAGATAACAAGGTTATTTGCGACAAGTTTAAACTCGCTAAATCTGGTGGAATAGATTCAGTGCTTCCAAATCTATCAGTGTGAGAGTGAGGAAAGAAATGCCTGCTGAAATGACAATAGAGCTGTTAGAATTCCTTCAGAAGAAGCAGGAAGATTTAATAGAAATGTAAAGATGTCAGCATCACCCTCTCTATGGCCTGACTTTAGGGCTCTTGGCAAACACGGAGGAGAAAACTCAACGCAGCAGATAAATAATTGCTGCCACATCATCCCAGCACATCATCATCACTGCTGGATGAGATGAAAGATATTTGCAAACCAGAGGCTGCCAGCAGAACACAGGCAGCCCCAGCTTGATCCAGCTCCAGCTGTAATCAATAGGAGCCTTCAGCTAAACCAGAGCCTGAAGAACAAACTGACTGCTTTTTCAAATGTCCTACAAGGTGAGTTCTGTAAAGCAAAGCTGGAGCTCAGCAGGAGCGGGGCATGGAGGGATGCAGTGGAGTTCTGCTCCACACATTGTTTGGTGGGCTTCAAAATTATACTTTCCACTGACAACTCAAGCCCCATTTTTTCATTCTCCCCCTTAAATCTCCCACTCTTCTCCTGTTTTCCCTTCCCTGTTCCTCTGGGTTCTGCCCTTCTAATTTTTCAAGGAAGAGAATATGCCTTTGTTTGTGAAGAGTAAGGCGAGTTTATGGCACCCTATTCATTATATTTATGAATCATATCTAACTGAATTTTTCCCAGAGCCCAATGGTGGCTGATTGCCTAAAGGCACTGCTCCTAATGCCTGTGTTTTCTATTTATAAGGTGTATTTTAGTTTACATCAGAAGCTGAGGGAAAGACTTCTGCTTGATATCACTTCTGCCAAATGAAACCCACAGAGAAACTGTGGCCAAAGGAATTCTGTACAAAAGTTGTCCGGACTCTGTAATTTTGTTCACGTGGGTGCATGGTAGTATACATGAGCTGCCAATAAAAACACTCTAAAATAGATACAGCCCTGTGCAAGTCTCCAGATGATCTTAAAATACACAGAACACAGGTAAGGGAGCACAGGGAGACAACCAGGCTTTGTCAGGACACAGACTGGTGAGAAAATTAGCTTTTGCAAGCTGGTTGTGAGAGGAGAAGCAGCTCCTCCGACAATCCCTGCTGCTCCCTGTAAGTTGATGGAATTCCTTAAAGAACACTTTAGAACCAAATTAAAGAAAATTGTTGCTTTTGAAGCCATTTGTGGTTGGGACCAAGTGCAGGCGCTCCCCAGAACGTGTTGATGCTCTGTGAGCAGCAGAGCCAAGGACAGGGAGAAATGAACCCCTCCAAGGAAGGAACATTGCTCTGGGCCATTGCTCCACATCAGGAGAGTCCTGGATCACTGGCAGGGTTTGGAAAACTCCAGCAGCACAGAGCCCAGGACACAGGGAGAAGATCTGTGGGACAATCATTAGCCCTGATGCTCGTCCAAACTGAGCTTCTTACCTCTAGAGAATGGCAGGAATAAAAGGATTGGCTTTGCAGCTACTGGAGGGAAGGAACAGGCCCTGACAGATTCACTGGACAAGTTTTTTAATACTTTGTGGCTTGAGATGTTTCTCTTGCTTCTGGCCCCAGGAAGAAAGATGAGTGGGAAGCTTTAGAATCATAGAATGGCTGGGGTTTGAAGGAATCTAAAAGCTCATCTAGTTCCAAACCCATTTCATGGGCAGGGACACTTTCCATTATCCCAGGTTGCTCCAAGCCCTGTCCAACCTGGCCTGGAACACTTCCAGGGATGGGGCAGCCACAGCTTCTCAGAGCAATCTGTGCCAGGGCCTTACAGCCCTCACAGGCAAGAATTTTTTCCTAATATCCGATGTAAACATACTCTCTCAATGTGAAAAAGTAGATTGTAAAAAGAAAAAAAATCCCTCTCTGTCTTTCTTGTAGCTATCCTTCCTGAAAAAGCATTGAAGGCTTTCTTTTTTTTTTTTTTCTTTTTTTNTTTTTTTCTTTTTTTTTCTTTTTTTTCCCCAATGGTTCTTTTACTGGTTCTCTGTGTCTTCCATTCCCCTTTTTAAAAGGCATGAGATCCCAGATCCTTATGCTCTTGCAAATAGAATGTATGAGCCAAGTGCCAGGGATGCCTGTCTGCATCCTGGCACATCTCAGGGATGCCCAGGACATTGTCAGTACATTATTTGGCACTGCCTGGCTGTCTGGAGCTTTAAGCAGACAGCCATGAATGTGTGATTAAAATCCACTGTAAAGGCTGATGGCTGGGCAGGATCCACAGGGAAACATGAGGGCCTCAGATGCTGCTGAACACAGTCCAATGGTGGTTGGTCAAAAGAAATTCTGCTCATAAATTCTTGCAGGATGGGAGGAGAGATTTCTCAACTTAGACTTTCATCAAAGCTATTGGAAAAAGCTGTCAATCACACTTAGGGTTCTCAGAGATGCCTTGCTGCCTCAAATGCCTTTCAGATGGATTTCATTCCAGTGCAGTGATTGTCCACTTGGCTTTGCAGCAGAGCAGGTCAGGGCAAGTCCATGCCATCCTCACTGAGCTGCTGGATGGCAACCAAATTGACTGGTGGCTCTTCCCTCATGGAAGTGCTGCCTTCCAGGAACTGATGAGGCAAGAGGTGAACTGACAGAAGATAAATGTAGGAGAGGCTAATTATATCCAAGTGATTAATGCCAAGAGCAAAGACTAGAATGAAAAGGTGAAGCAAGGAGAGATGTAGCTGAGTATTAGGAAGGTGGTCTATTTATAGTAGAGAAAGAATAAATATCTACAAGCACATTCATTTCTTACCTATAGGATAAAGGGGGGAATTGTTTAAAGTTCTAAAGCTAAAGTGTTTTAAAGTAGTTTTTTAAAGTAATTTACTAATCTAATTATTTATGCAATTATAATTGTTAGCTGGAATAACCCAAACCAATGTGTGCAATATTAAGCCCTATCACAAGCTAATCAACCTCAAATTCATTGTGATAATTTGGGAGATCTAACCTGGATTTCTCTGTGCTCTTGGATTTCAGAAGCTCTGGCTGTGGAGAAGGATTCTTGTTGTGCTTCTCCACACCCTGAAGCAAAACCCAGGACCATGTTCAAGCAGCAGAGAGGAGAGAGGGGGGCATTTCAGAGGACTGCAATAACCAGGTAATGAAAGCTGTGGGTTGTGAAAATTATTTTTTTTTAAAAGCTTTTTCAAAATACAAGGTTTCCAGATAGGGACTACTGAAGAGGAGGGGACATTTTTTAGCAGACTGAAAACGTGGGCTTCAGTAGCTTGAAAACTTTCATAGATAGCATTTAACTAACTTCCCTGATTTAGAGGCTGGGTTTAATTAATTAGATGCTACCGATAAATATGCAAAACACCAGTGGGAAGCTAATGATAAGATTGGTTTCTAGCAGTTAATTGAACATCCTCTGTAGTGAGATCTGTATCTAAATTTATTTAGGACCGAATAGACTGAGTTTGCTTTAGAGATTTCATGGACAGGCAAAAAAATCAGCATAAAAGAAAAGAAATAATGTTTCAGCTAATAAACACAGGGTCTTCTGAAAAGATTTCAGAGGTTCAAAAACACCTCTGACAAATGAATTCCAAGTCATGAAGGATCTTGTACCCTGTTATTTTCTGGAGTGGGAAATGTTCAATGTGTTTTAGGATCAAGTCCAAATGATTTTTAAGGAGTTAGGACTTGTTTTCAATGAAAGGAAAATAAAAAGGAAGCAAAGCATAATAGATAAGCAAGGCTAAATACATATTTAAAACAAAAATATTTTCAAAGCAAAGAACAATGACCTCTTATCTACAGAAGGTTCAGCAAATAGATTAATTCTTCATATTGACTTAAAACTCTTGGGCTTGATTTATTTTTCCCCTTGTTTGTGCAGGAATTTTTATTTACCTCACAAGGCTTCACACTTACTGCATGTACATGTGCTTGCCCAAAATGTCCAGTGGTGGAAAGCAAGGCCCCTTGAGCCAGAAAAGGAATCCAAGAGGTTCCTGGAAAGATCTCTGTGGATGCACAGTTACATGTCATTTTGTCCCAAACCAGGCCCTGAGTCCATCTGCTCCTGAGAAGGGACAGAATGGGTCTGGTTTGCAGATCATCAACAAGATAGAAATTCAACTTCCAGAAGGGATAAGATTTTACAGAGAAGATACTGAGGAGATGGTTCTTGTAACCAAGCCAGGTCTCATTTCCTAGAGAAGTGGCATGAAGTATTTAGTGAGTAGAAGTGACAGCATGGCCTCATTTGGCACTGCAAATTCATGGCCCTGTTTGGAATCACCATAAATCATCAACTGCAAAGTATCTGGTTTCCTAAAGGAGCAGCTTTATTTCATTAACATTTCGAAAGTGACGTCGCTAATTGTACCATAATTTATCCAGGACCACAGTGTGAACTGCTGTTTTCAGTCATGTTTTGGCCCTTGTTATCAAGAGCTTAAGTACAGAAAATAGGAAGGGAGAGTAACGAATTAAAGAGAAACAAGAATTGAAGGGTATCTAAAAGGGGCAGCATTGGTAGATGTGAGACAAGCTGGGATATTCAGCAGAGGGATCTGAAAACTGTCCCAGCAATGGAATTGCAAGCTGAGTAAACAGCCAATTCCTCCAGATCAAGGCTACTCCCTCCGATACTCTCAAGCATTTCCTAACCACCCATGAGCAGGATCAGCCTGTGCCTGGTATTGCAGGCTTGCTCTGGCAAGTTTTTTACTGAGGGGTTTTAAAATAAAAGTTCCTAGCAACAAGGTGAAGGACTGACTGAGGCCAGCAGTGAGCAGTTGTGTAAACTGAGGCACGTGCAAAGGTGTCAGGGAAAATACTGGGATCTAAGCATGTGCTTTAAATGCTGCAATGCAACTGATTATATTAATATAATATTATATATTCAGATATTTTAATTGTCTTAATATTCAAAGTACAAACAGTGGTTTTTTTATTAAAATCAGTCTTGATGTTCTCTCAGTATTTTGAGAAGCTGTTATTCAGACTTCAAGTAAGCACAGTCACAGATCAGTGAAACTTCACTTCTTTCCTGATGTGTGGATGCACATTGATATTATTAATTTTTTTGTTTTTAACTGGAAATGAAAAAGCTGCAGAGACTCACTTGTAGCAGGAGTTGGGTCATGGGAGGATGGAAATGACATTCAGCCAGTCTGCTCCTCAGGAAATGGTTTTCATTCAAACCTAGGGCTGCCCAGAATTGTTACCTCCCCTTATGGAGAACATTTCCTCACCTACACATTTGCAGGGAAAGCACATCTCTTTTGTCTGTGTCAATCCAGGGTGAATTTTAAGGAGGGATTCTGAGTATTGGGAAAACCTTTTTCACTATTAGGGCAGTCAAGGTGTGGAACAGGTGCCCTTCTTCCATGGAATTTTTCAAGCCCTTACTGGATAAATCTCCCAGGTCTGATCTCAGAGCCGAGCAGGATGTTGGGCTGGAGACCTCCCAAGGCCCCTTCTCAGCTGAATTATTCTGGGCTGCTGTAAACATACTCTAAGCTATAAACCAGAATGGAGAACTCTACTAGCTTTCTTTCCTCTGACTTTTTACAGTGTTCTTCAGGCAGGAATTGAGTGCAGTGAGGTTTCTGATTAAAACATGTGGAGACTGTCACACAACTTCTTTTTTTTAATGCCACCTAAGTACCAAAATAAATAAACTTAGCCCAGCTGTGAATTAAGAGAAGAACTGTAAGGAAACCAGTCGGTCACCACTGGGCTAAATTGTGAAATTAGTGCTAGGAATAGTTAACAATGGGACATAAGCATTTAATTTTTCAAATTAACGACAAATGATAGGAATGGAAAAACCTGCATATTATCATTCCAGTTTTTAAGGGCTGTTGTCTGTGCAGCCCATCCCAAGTACATCCCAACGGGATAGTAATGCTGTCTTGAAGCTGGCTTTGTGTGACAGAGGCAGTTCTGGAACTCTGGGCCATAAAGCCGAGTGCGTGTGTGTTGGTGTGTTCCGTGGGGATGGGCTCCATCCAGGCAGATCCCACGGCTGTCCTGCTCGGAATGTTACAGCCAAATTAAAAACCCTTTTTTGGTTTGTGCTGCCTTTTTGCTGTTTTTCCTGTTCTTACACGCTTGGGGTTGTTCCTGCTGGCTGAACCCCCCCATGGCCACTGAGCATGTGAAAATCCCAACCAGTCCCTTTGGTCTCTTTAACGCTTTCTTCCAGCTTACTGCTGGGGGCTGCAGCAGGAGTGGGACCCCACCCTGAGGACCAGGCTGTGCAGTGGCTCCTCAGCCCCTGCTTGGTCACACATGAGGCATGTGAATGGAGCCCTCGGGGCTCCCTCAGCCTCCACCAGCCAGAATGTGCTGAGGCCACTTTTTGGCTGGCTTGGATGTGACAGATACTAAAACAAAGAATCAAATGCAAGGAATGATATAAGCTGCTCGTGCTGCTGCTTTTGTCCCAAATGCACCACTGAACACAGCAATTGTGGGGCGTGATGTGCTGGTTAAGTCACACATCACAGAATATTCCGAGTTGAAAGAGATCATCGAGTCTGACCCTTAAGGTAGGGAAATGCATGCCCCGTGAGGCTGTTTTTAGTGAAGGACAGTTCCTTTTCCATGCACATGATGTTCAGGAGAATGGGACCTTGGAGGGTCTCTGGAAGCTGTGCCAGTACTCAGTGTCACTGAATTTCAGCATTGCTTGCTCTGCCCCACAATAACAAACCCTGATTCCTATGATGACAATGTTCTGATATCAATACCTGATTTCTTTTTGATATAGAAATTGCATTTGACAGCTAACAGTCACATTATTTATGCACTGCTTTGTCAGAATTACAGAAACTTTTGTCTGAATTTCCCAATGGTTTTAATTTTTAACAAAACTACATTGGTCTGTCCTCTACCAAAAAAGGCTCAACCTTCTGCAGCCTGTAGAGCCAGGAGTGGTTCCATTATGGGACTGAACATTTGATGTCCACCAGGTTGATTAGCCAGAGCTCTGGGGAATTAGATTTCTGCTCAACCCAGACATAACCATCACCAAATCCAGAAAGATGGAAAACATACAGACTCTGCTTTTTCAAACTGGGCTCTGGGAGATACCTCAGAAAAGAACAGATATCACCAATCTGCTCTTCAACAATCAACCTCATCCTGACATTCCTTAAGAATTGAGGATTGCCCTAAGCATAAATTAGGTTTGTTAGCCTTTTAAAAAGTTGCTGCTTTTTAACTTCTGCTTTCACTGTATAAAATGTCCAGACCTTTGTGTGATCTATTTCCTAAACTGTTGGCCTCACTCCTATCCCATGGCAGAAATTTTGGGAAGTGTTTCCTTTTGGGGGCTTCTCCAACCATGCTACCTTCCAGCACCACAAATACTCAAACTGAATTTCAAAGTGGGAAAAAGTAGCTACAAACCTGCCATCATTATTTCTGTATGGTTTTGCTACACTTTTATCTGCTGTTAAAACCTCTCTTCATCCCCACACTGCTGCTTTCTCCTGCTGCTCCTGTTTTTCAGTATCCCCCAGTCCCAGGCTCTGCAAACAGCTGCCCTGCTCCTGAGCTTTTGGAGAGGGAAGAAAACCAAGCAAGTGAACTATTCCTGCATCCCAAACGGCCTCTGCACTGGCTCCAAAGCTGGGGAATCCCCCAGGAAGCTTTTAGGAGGGTGGAGAAAGGAGAGACAAGAACAAGACCAGTGCTCTAAAACTGTGCTTAGGGGAAGAGCTAAGGGTGTTCGAGGGTGTTGCTGGGTGGATCCCCTTGGCTGGTTTTGGGGTTTGGCTCTATTACATGGCTGTGCTTTCAATTTATTTCAAAGGTGCCTGGAGCCTTATAAATCTGCATGCATAGTAAGGAAGAGATTCTCCTCACAGTGGATACTGAACTCGGAGTGTAACCAGAATGGAGAGAATGTTTTAATTTAAATACATAATGAAGGAACCTTTTCATAAAAATATCTTGTCTAGTAATGAGGAATTTTCCTTTTTAAAGGCATAGAGAGCCACAGTTTCTAACAGAGGAACACTTTGTCCTGGAACACGAACAAAAAAGTTTCCCCTTCCCCAAAATCATCCTTTTTCACATGCTGGTTAATAGATTAAAACCTATGAATATAGTTTCTGAATTGTTTAAATAGTGGTCAGTGTTTACAATGCAGAAAATGGGTGGGGTTTTTTCCTGCACCCAAATTTCCCTGCACCCAACTTTTCCTGCACAAATGCTATCAGAAGTGTGGTTCTAACTCTCTTCCACCTCAGTTTAATTCAAGCCGTAAAGTTATGCTGCTCCTGCAAACACCAAAAACCCAAAAGGTCCTCAGTGGTTTTGGGTCAATAGTTTTTATCTGCTTATACAGTGTTTTCTGCTCCAGGGGAAAAGTGCTGGAAATGTCAGCAATATCTTTGGGGATTGCAACCATCCTCAAATTATTTTCTACTCCAGTAACACATAAGGAGAGAGTGGGAAAGAAAAGCTGTCTTGATGCTTTAAGTTAAGCCAGATAAGACTGAGGAAGGTCTGGATGCAGAGTACATACAGGCAGGATGATGTCAGAGAAGAACTTGTTTTTTCTTTCCTGTTGGGAAGTGGGAATGACTTTTGGATTCTGTACTCTTTCCTGATTTAGTCTCCAACAACTTCTAAGAGGAATGAAGTCAGGTGTCATCTGCAGCCCACAGGGGCAGAGCAGGGGTTGCTCCAAAGCACTGCTTATTTCTGATGTGATTCTGTGCTCACTGCCCTGTGAAATATTCCTATATTCTTGCTTTTAACTCACTCCAAGCATGACACGCAAGTCCTTTTTTTACCCAGTCCTTGTTTTATCATCTCAAAGTTCTGTGGAGAACTGGCTCCTGATAAGAAAGTCCCTTGAGAACAAATTCGTTTATGAAGAAAGTGCTTTAAAAACTACAAGCAAGTACCTGTTGCTTCTAAAAGTGTATTTAATTTCACCTACTCTGTATCCCAGATGCTCAAAATTCTCCCCAGAGTAACTTCAGACAAGAAAGAAATTATTTCTCCTAGTTTTTATTTTTCTAAGACAGGTCATGTCAGCTAAAATCACACTTGAATTTCTGCTCACTTGGCCAGGTTGGATTCCTTTGCTCTGTTCAAGATTGTTATTAAACGTTACCTTATTGGCAACCTCTTTAAAACTACACAGAACATTGTTCGCTGTCAAAAGTCGTTGCACTTCCCAATTCTAAGAACTTCTGGCAACAGTCAGCTGTTACGAATCCCACCTGTGCAGGCAGATGCATGTAAATACCCTGGAACAAGTTCTGCTTGTACTCAGGAATCTCCATGGAACATCTGTTCAGGCACAGGCTGAACATGCTCTCGTGCAGTGTCACATTTGCTTAAATCATCTCACACCAGGTCATGCACCAGACCAGGAGTTTCCTTCAGGTTAAATTCAGCTTGTAAAGGAAGGCTCAGCAATATCTTCTCCTCCTCAGAGCTGATCAAAACAGGTCTAATTAATTAATATGTCCAATCAAAGGCATGGATGTGTTAAATCAGGAGTTAATAAAGCCAGATTCAGAGTTTCCCAAGGTAAACATCCCTTCACACACTGAATACTTTGTCATTCCATTGAATAATTTTCCTTTAAAATTATTTATTTAAGACATTGAGTAACAGCAACAAGGGGCTACTGAATATCTAATTTTAAAAATGCTTAATTAAGAGCTTGGATACATTTTCCCAGAAAAGGTCTAATCCATTTCTAAGCCTCAAGAACTTTTTCTTAGCACTGTAGCTTATGAAAGTGTGTAAAAAAATGTTTTCTTAGTCACTTTTTCGAGCTTTGATCATATAATTATACCTAACAAAAATTAGACATTTCTCTAGTCTGCTTACAACAGGAGCAACCTTTAACATGATTTCAGATTAACAACTGAGACACAAATGTGAATGAGTATTAAAGGTATTTTATAATAACTATGTGTGTGCTAAAATACTTCAGAGCTCTGTAATTTGCAAATCCCTCTTGTATTTTTGGTAAAGCTAAAAGGTAGAGGAAAGAAGGTAGAAGCAGCATTCTTGTGTGTTTAGTATGGTTTTTTCAAGTTAAATTTTGCTGTCTATTGAATTATGGCAAATAACTTTCTCTCCAAAACTGTTGCTTTCTGGCTGCTATGAAAACAGAACTTAGCAAATTAATGGTGAAACAGATATTTCTTTGTGAAATTTCATATTTTTTACTCATGAACTTTATATGTCTGATTACCTATTCCATGTATTCTTGTCATACGGGGAACAGAGATCTTACAAGTCCAGTTCAAATCTTCCATCCTTGTGGATAGAAGCACCTAAACTTTGACAGGTATGTGGCAAAATTCCCTTTGAAAAGAACTCTTCAGCCCAAAGAACGCTTAAATTTCACGTGACTTATTCTAGACCATGCATAAATGATGATAACTCAGAAAAAGAAGTTCAAAAAGCATCACAGAGGGGAAAAAAGAATAAATATTTTTTAAGTGTAAGGAAAGGTTGTGGTCAAGCTCAGTTTATATTAATCCCAGTTAACCCAGACACAGCACAAAGAGGTTGCCATGACAAAGTGCTGCACGAGAGGAGTTGACTGCACTACAAAAAATGTGGAATGTTTAAGATGCAACGTGGTAGGTGAACTCAAAAATTACACTCTCCTTGTGGTTTCTACCAGACCAAAAATATCTCGCTAGAAGGGAGTCCTCTAACACTCCCACTGTCTTTGACAGTAGGAAAATGGCAAACCAGCAAGTCTAAACACCACTCTGAATGAATTCTTGCAGTGCTGGAAACTGGTGTGCTTGGCTGTGGGGCAGCAGATGGGATTCCCTAGCAAAGGACAGGGGGAAGAACACAGGCATCCCTGGGTGGTGCGGGGAAGACTCAAACAGGCCTCTGCTGCCTTTGCAGGAAGTTTTGCTCTTCCCGTAGGGCTGTTTTGGCACACAGAAACAGCAGCTATCATCTTCCCTGGCCAGAATGGGAAGGGAGATATCACTTGGAAAGAGAATAAAATGAGAAAAATAAGTTTCAAATTTCAGCTCTTGCACCAGTTTTACAGCTTCCTAAATTTGTGTTCCATCACTGGAGATGCTCAAGAAAAACTTGGACCCTTGAAAAAAATGTGTCTGCAATGCTGAGATCCTGTAGAAAGGTTCTGGCAAAGTGACTCAGTAACCCAGACTGCAACAGTGAAAATAAAACACAGGCAAGAGCATTTCCTTTATACACTAATTACTCTGAAGTAGGAATCAGGTTTGAAAATGGAGGGGAAAAGTGGTGGTTGAGAGAAAATAATCCTGATCAAAACACTGGAGAGAGGAGGAGCACAGAGCCTTTCTCAGGAGGCTGATGAATGACAGTGCAGGAGACTGGGAGGAAACAAGTGCTCAGAGCAAGCACAATGAGAACATCCCAGTGGCAATACTGTCACTGTAAAATCACCTGAGAGAGGTGCTAAAAGCAGGTGCCAGGGTACCTTGGTACCGCTGGGGAAAGCACCTGTATCACTGTGATGCCATGGAATATATTCCTTTCAGATCAGGTTTTGGCACAGGGAGCATAGCCCGTGCTGCCCCAAGTCCTGTTTTGTGCCCTCTGGTGCTGCTGAGTGCAGCAGGTGACAGCCCTCACTCCTGGTGTGGTTTTCCTGACTTGTAGGATCTCAGATCTGAGTGTCTGCAACAGGTACAAAGAATTCCTGGAAGAGAGAAATAAGTGCTCTGAGCTGTTTAATGGGGTGCCAAGTACTCTGAGATGCCAAGTCAGGATCAGGCATAAGCACATTCTTCCCTTTTGCTATCTGGTGTTATTCCTGATTGCATTGTGGAAAAGACCTCCAGCTTAGAGAGAGGAGTTCTGAAGGAGGACAGATGGCTGGAGTTTGGACTTTCTTCAGGCCATGTGCCTTCTGAATCCATTTGCTGTGTTTTGCCTGTCAAAACATGAGCCTCCTCCGAGCTGCTAAGGCAACAGGCTTTAAAATCAACAAATGCAGCCCACAAGGATGACAGCTGAGGTGACTACTGTGTGATCCCACTCTTCTGCTGCAAGAAGCCATGAGAACTGCTAATGAGTTTACTTAAACTTGAAGTCCAGTGCTTGCCTGCATAATCCCAATTCAGGAAGCTAAGGTAAATACA
The DNA here is from genome assembly GCA_008694505.1 of Cyanoderma ruficeps. Lineage (NCBI taxonomy): Eukaryota > Metazoa > Chordata > Aves > Passeriformes > Timaliidae > Cyanoderma > Cyanoderma ruficeps. The sequence goes on from VZDJ01000052.1 coordinate 46,661, forward strand.
ACTTGGGGAAGCTTGTTTGCCTCTAGCACACTTAACCCGGTGAGCATATGGGAGAAATCTTTAGCTGCAGCACACTGAGAGTATTCCTGCAGGGGTCAGGACAATGGGAAGGCAGTAACTAACTCAGGAAAGGAAAGCAGCTGTTAGTATTTATGCTTGTGATGGATGTTCACAGTAAAATGGTCAGACAGAACAGAGGATATTTCTCCAAGGTCTTGACTTGACACCCACAGCTGTGCGAATATCACAGATGGGAAGATGATTCAGAGTGGCCAGATCTCAAAAAGGCCCAAAACCAGGCCCTCGAAACAAGATGGGTTTTTGTGAACGCCCCTCTAGGGCTACTAGAGATGCTGCTTTGCAGGAGAATGCAGCAGTTTCACAGATTAACAGTTTGAACAGTTGGTTCAGGATGGGCTGATGAAAGATGATCTCTGCATGATGTATCCAAATGTACAAGGAATTAATTGGAAGCTATGAACAAAGAGCCGTGAAAGTGTCAGCTTGTGTCCTGTGGATCCTCTTAGACTGCAGAATTCCTATGGCCTGTCCCAGTAATGAGCATTGAATGACATTGTAACCAGGTCAGTCTCTTTGAGCGGCTACAGCCGGCAAGGAGTGTTCCCCACTTCCTGGAGTGCTGCACAAGCAAGGGCCTGAGGGAGCACTTTGAGCTACTGCCATCCTAAACCACAGAACCAGGCCTTAATTTTCCTGCCACAGGCTCTGCGCTCACCCTATCCTCAAACTCAACAGGCCTAGTGGTGTTCACAGAATCATAAAATAGTCTGGGTAGGAAGGGGGCCTTGAGGATCATCTTGTTCCACCCCTGCCATAGGCAGGGACAGTTTCCACTACCCCGGGTTGCTCCAAGCCCCGTCCAACCTGGCCTTGGACACTTCCGGGGATGGGGCAGCCACAGCTTCCCTAGGCAACCTGTATCAGGGTCTCATCACCACCAGAGAAAAGAATTTTTTCCTAATACCTAATCTAAACCTACCCCTTTCAATTAAAACCCATTCCCCCTTGTCCTGTCACTGCATGTCCTTGTAAATAGTCTTGCCTTGAGAGGAACAACTCTGGAACTAAACTTATTACACCTCAGGCTCTCTTACAAGTACCTCTGAAGCATTTTTAGAATAACTCTTCACCTACAGGAAGGGGGAAAACTTGGAATGGTGCAATATTTTACAAAAAGCTCTCCAAAACATTTCCATGGCTAAGGAACTTCTATAGCTGTATTTTAGGTTATGTCTGTATTAGAAAATGGATGGAACCCATAGGAGCAGAGCCCAACTTGGTGCAGAGGCTCCAAAATCCCAGTCCATGCACTTCTGAGGCTCCCTGGAGTCTGAGTGCTCGTTAGTGATTGTGGCATATTAGTGGCACCCCTGAGGTGCATTTCAGGTTGTTTCAGCTGGGCTGGAGGTAGCTGAATGTTCCAGGAGTTCTCAGGGAGGGGAATCAAAGTGCAGTGAGTGGAGCTCATTAGGAGCTGCAGTGCCCCAGCCAAAATGCCAGGGAGGAGCCTCCTGCCAGAGCACAGCCAGGCTCTGCCAAGGGCAGCCAAGTGCACCTGCACTCACACACCTTTTATGTCTTTTATATGCCAGCTGCACATCCTTGACATATGTAAATGTATATAACATAAAGTGATTTTTCTATGGAAAACAAGACATCATGAACTGCTCCCTCTTGTCCCTCCCTCCTTAACAGGATAACAACAAAAAGGATTCTACAGATGCAAAATTTAGCCTTATTTGACTTATTCACAATTAACTTCTTGAGTTAAAAGCATAGCTTGAGTATGATATGTTACTTTGAAAAGTACCAGGAAAAAAAAAAAAACAAAACACCAAAAACAACAGCAAAAAACCAACCCTAACCTCTTCCAGTGTAAAGATACCTCAAATGATTTTGCAGGGGGAAAAATAGCCACAGCCCAGAAAACAAATTAATTTTTTTTTTCCTACTTCCACAGAAGGGAAAAAAGCACCCAATGTCCACCAAGTCTGGGCAGAACTCTGGAAAAATACTTTCTCCTACATAAGCAAGCACTGATCTCTTGTATTGCAATCTGCCTCCCTCCCTCCTTGCAGCAGCACAAAGGGTTACAAACAGGCTGGAGAAATATCAAAAGCTAATCTAGCTGAGAAGCAAAAATGTTTGCTTGCTTTATTGCTTGTATTGCCAGCATGATAAGAATTAAGGAAAATAAGTTCTTTTCCCTTCTCAAGTTTGCAGGTTATTTGGTACCTTTCTTGGTCCTTTCTTTTCATTCAAGTGTCATTAACATTCTAGGAGAAGCCAGTACTTTGTTGCAGACCAGGTTTGACAAAATTGAATTAATTGGGTGATTTTCTTTTGAATTCAATAGGAGCAGACTCAAATCACAGAGAGCCTAACAACAAAGTAAAATACAACTCGGTTCTGTATGCAGGCACAGAGTGCAGCTATTTATGGTTTTTGTCAGGAAAAAAAGTTATCTGGGAACATGAGTTAACTCAGTAATTTGCTTCAAATTATTTCTTGCTCTGTTTTTTGCTCTTCTGCATTACAGTGATACTCTCACAGTGGCAGGGCTGAACATCCAAGTGTCTTCCTGAAAGCGTGACAAGGTCCCACATATGGGAATCTCCCGTAGGGGTCAAATTTAGGAGTGACAGTGAAATGGGAACTGACTGGGATGTGGACGGAGGGGATAAGGTAAGGTCATAAACTCAGAATTGAAAGTACAGTTCAAGTGTTTGTGCTGAAGCATAACTTTTTTCCATATCAGAGATCTTCCTCCAGAATAACATCCCCCATCCTTGCTTCAGTTTGGGGGTTCCTGGCATAACTGCTCATAAAGAGTATCTGAAAAATGGGAAATGTTTGCTACCCTCTTGTCTAACATCCATGTGGTCACTAGAACATGTTTCTGCTCACTAGTAGTTAAAAAAATGCGTATCGGCACATCACTGGAGTGAAATCCACCAGGACCAGGGTCGTTTATGGGCATTTATTCCAAGAACAGGAGCCAAAGGATTTCGTTTGGCCTGTCATTCCCCCACTATTCCATGCTTTAAAAGGGAGTGGACATTTTTGTTAAAACAGAAGGCCCCTCACACTGCAGCATGATGTCAGTAATTCAGCTCCTCAGAGCATGTTATTGTTTGAAACAGAGGTCTCCACACTTTCACATTGGTTATAAAATACTTAGTGCTGCTGGACTGGAAGGAAAATGTCATACATCTGCAAACAATTAGAAGGAGCTGGACTTCATATTTGATTTACTAAACAATAAAACAAGCTTAAGTGTGACTATATCTGTAAGTTACACTCCCTAGGAGCCTCGAGCAGTTATCATAGCAAAGTCTTTTAACCATAATTAAATAGATCCGCAGTGGGACCATTGCTGATCAAGATTATCTTTTATAAGATATTTTCAGCAGTGAAAAGCATGAAGATCATGAAGCTGAATGCACGCTTTAAGCGCTCCAAAACTTTTATCCTTCATTTCAAGCACACTGTCCACTAGTCTTCTTCCAGCTGGAATGCATTCAGTACAATACATTTCAGCTTTTAAACACTAGTATTTCCATGCTTTCTGCATTTAGATTGAAAATTTGGCATGAGGAAATGAGTAGCTTGATTCAGTAAAGCCCAAGATTTCCCCATATTTTGTGTGCCTGCCGGTTGAAAGTTCTAGTATTGTAACACTTAGTTGTTGTTATAAATTAACCAAAGATTTGGGAATTGAAGAGAAATATTTAATTGCAAGTTCCAGAAAGCCAGAGCATGAAGTAAAGTAATAGTAATGTATCACCACCAATTTCTTCTCAACTAAACAGAAACCTCAACCAGTTGTCAGTCTCTAAGTTAAACCTAACCAAGAACATTTGTTTGGAGCACAAACTATGGGTACTAAATGCTGTCAAACTGCCCTACTGTATCCCTAATTTTTACACCTAAAGCCAGCATAGCAAAAGGGATGGACATGTTTTGAAGTGTTCTAGCATGACTTGCATTTTTAATCAAATAAAAATGTTATGTGCTGAAGTTGGAACAGTTTACTACAGTTCACCAGTGAAGAGTAATGCCAGCAGCATCACCTGAAGGAGGGAGTGCCAGGCCAAACCTAGCAGTTCTGCTCCTGGTTCTGCTGCTGCTTTGCCAAGTTAAACTAAGGAAAAAGCCAATTTTCCATCCTTAGCATTGATTTTTCCCTTGATGACCCCCAGAAAACGCCCAGGGTTAAGGAGATCTGACCTCCTGTGGTAGGTTCTGTACTTGACATTCTTGAATCAGAGTGACAGAAATGTTGGACATGAGCAGATAAGCCAGAAATGCAACTCTGAGGCTTTGCCTACAAAAATAACTCCTCCAGCCTCCATGATGATTACTGTGCTCCAGAATGTCAGGGAATTTACTTACTAGTGATAAATAATGTCCTGTGTACATGAATACCAGGGAGAAGGAAACTACCACTGTGTATTACAGCCTGCCCTGATTACAGTCCCTCAAGTACTATTTTATGTGATTATACTGTTACAGGCCACAAAGTGGAAAAGATGAACCACGGGGTCAAGTTTTGCCCTCTCTTTGCATGGGTGTCCCTCCAATGTGCATGAAAAGAGAGTTTGTGAGCAAGGAGTAGAATATATTTCTATGAAAGAAAACAAAACAATGGCCAAAACATTTGTTACTTCAGCAAGTAGAAGAGTAAACTATTTATATAAAATAATAAATGAAACAGTCTTAGTTTACAGTAGTGCTTGTGAGGCTGGTTCCTGAATGCATACAATTAACATTGCTAATGCCCTGAGAATTTTTGGCACTGTGTGTGGTGTATGTACACTCAGATGAAAGCTCTTCATTGCCATAGTTTCAAAGAGTGGCCAGGCTAGGACTGGAAGTAAACTGGCAGGGTCTGCCTAGGGCTACTTCCATAGAGATCAGAAGAGCACAGGCTGTTCAGAAGTTGGGCTCCTACTGCTGGAGGAATATTCCTTATCCACAATAAAAATACAGGACCCCTCTGCACTGCAGCCTGCTCTAAGCAAAAGCTCATCCTGTAGTTATTTTTTGTTCATTCAGCATTCACTTACTGAAAAATACACCATTCTGCAAACCTTTCCAAATTGTTTATGCCTTGCTGTATTGCCCACTCTTTTCAGAGCACTTTCTTTTCATAGACATACTTAATACAACAAAAAATGCTTCAGCAGAGCTGTTTTAAGACTTTTTTTTAGGAGCTACAGGCAACGGAATTAATTTGACTTGTTAGCCCAAAACAGATGGAACAGACTGTAAGGCTTCAACAAACTGCACGTCTGATACCTTGAACAACAACAGCGACACTCACGTATTTTATTTTTGTATTTTTAAATGTGTTAATGGAGCAACAGCCCCTTCCAGTCAGTGCAAGGGCTAGAGGCTGGAATTCCCCTGGGTCTGAGGTCACCCACACTGCGACTGCAATGGAAGCAGAACTGAGGCAGGCACTGGCTTACCTTGGCACACGTTGTGGTCACTTTGCTCATACCCAGCTGCACACTGGATTTGGTGGGTTGGGTTGGGAGGGACGCGCTGGGGGTCGGCTGGGGTCCGGCGAATAACGTTGTTTCGACCACTTGTGGATTCAGCTGCTGCTTCTTCTCGCTCATTTACAATAATTTGCGCTGTTCTGGGTAGACAGAGGTATCCTCCATAGTGGTTAACACATTTCATCCCACCTTTACATGCATCTGGGACTATTTCACATTCATCAATATCTGTGGTTAGCAACAACACAAGTCATGCTTTTAACAGTCGAACCTTCTGCAACAGCCATTAACACAAAGAACACGACGAGACATGCACGCACACCTCTGTGTCCAAAACAGGGGTGTGCAATGAGAATACTTAAAGAATACCAGTGGCAAGTCTGTCTTTGAAAATTATTTACTGTACCTTTGCACCGTTGCCTAACAGGATCCCATTCATAGCCATCTGTGCATTGCTGTGGAGAAGAAAAGAAATAAATTCGGTTACTCAGGATTCTTTGTTTTGGAAAAACAGTTGAGTGTATTCAGTGAACTGAAAGTGTGACACAAAGGGAAATGCAATACCTTGGCAGGCTAGAAAAATGGCAATTAGTACAGCACTGCTGTGCAGGAACAGCAAAACTTGTGGGTCCCTTCCCACTTGGAATGCTCTATAACTCTATGATACACAGAGAGCTGTCTAGGGAAGCTCCCGAGATATTGTCTGTTGTGAGTAGGGTGGGAAGCAAAGTGAGAAAACTGTTGCTTTCTCCTTGCCTTGTTCCTATGCCCTGTGTTATGCCATCTCTCCTTGGATGAATCCTTGGATGATCTTTGGCATGACCCAGCTGACCAAAATGAAAATCTTCTTATGAAAAGCAACAGGTTTTTCCGAATTTGGATCTCATTCCCTGCCTTCCAACAGGTGAACCCCTTTCATTCCCACACTCTGTTTCCCAGAGGGACTAAGAGGATTCTGTGCCCCTGGATTTCATCCTCTCTCCCATTAGCACTCTAGCAAAGGGGAAGGATCCCATGACAGCTAGAAATTCATTCACATGCTTTTTAATCATATGACTCCAGGAACTACAGTCTAGGAAGGACAATTTATATTGTAAGACACACAATAAATGGTTAGAGTTTATAACAGCAGGACTACTTATTTATACAAGACTTTGCAAAATTCAAACAAGGCTATACCCAGCAACTATTCATATCAATGCACACCAGGAAGTTCAGGAAAGATTTTAAATAGTCTGCTCTGCATTTTCATTATTCCCCTGCCCAAAACCATTAAATTATCCAGAGGGCAGTCATTTTAATTGCAAGTCACAGCTACAGAGACTGATTAGCAAAGTATCATGGTGCTATGCATTGCAGCAGAAACATTTAAAATATTAAAATATCATTGAATCAACCAGGCTGTGCTGTGTAGATGCATCTTGGGCAGCTCAGGGTATTACTTTAATGGCCCCATACAAAAAAAGAACGGAATTGACTAATGTAATTAGTCACAGTCAAGCAAGCTAAATCTTATTGCAACTCATCTGCTGCTGAGGGACTTAAAAGCGACAAACTCGACTTTCTGATGCCAAGATCCACTTGTTGCAGGTCCTATCCACAAGTTATTTTGAGGGACTCATTACTGATGGACTCTGACTCAGCAGGAGGATTGAAAATATTTTCTTCTCTTGCAGGTGACACCAGTGATTTGTCAAATGTGGCAGCGAGTTGTAGCTTGGAAGGGTTTTTCTCCCCAAGGGGTAAGTGGACACTCTCTAAAGGATTGACTACATGCTGAGTTGACAACTCCAAAGTTACTGTAGCTATGAAAAGGCAAACCCAAAGGAAAACAGCTAATTCATGCATTTACTGAATCACCCAATTCCTGTTAATGCACAACAGAAGTACTGTCTGTTTAACTGCAAGGAGCCAAGTCCATCTGTTTCTGCAGCCAAAGGTTTTTACAATAGCAAAGGATTTGACCCTCCATGGATACAATGTGTGCATGAGAAACAGTAGCATCCCAAGAACAAAATCTCCCAAAGCTGAGGGTTTTTTTGTTTCATTTTACATGATCAGCGTTTAAGGATCAGTGAAGCACCTAAAGGCTAAGACCTCCTTAAAAATGGAGCATAGGTGCCCTAGTCACATAGGTTTGCTAGAAATGTTCAGTTGCTATAATCAGAATTATGTGAAATGCTACATAATTAAAACCCCCCTCATATAATAACTGTGGGGAAGGAGGAGGGTGGGATCCCTGTTTAGTCCAGATTTTCAAAAGGTACTTACATCTTCAGTTTCCACTTATATGTAGCGACTTAAAAAAAAGTAAATCACAGAAGCCTCTAAATAAAACTGCTCCCAGTCTTCAAAACCCTAATGCTTCTAAAGCCCAGTGTTAAAGTATTTTATTACTGACTTCCTGATGCTCACTTGAGAGTTCTTTAAGCCCTAACTTCTACAAGAAGGTCCAACTCTGCAATATTTACTTGCTAGAGCCATCCCACTGACTTCAGTGGGATTACTTGTATAAGACACAATCCTGGGCTTTGGCTGTGGTTCTCTAACTTTTTGCATGTGTGCAGAATTTTCTGCTTGTGTGGCATTGGGCTGATGTGTGTGCACATATCCAGAGGTCCACCCATATGAAGCAAGTTGCAGGGATTACAGCTGTAATCAGATGTGAAAATGCGGGTTTTTCCCCAGCCCTAGCTGGGGTAATTGCCTCTCCTTCTATGACATGCATTATGCAAGCCAAGCACTGGACACAAGCCGATTGAAAAGAAAATGCCTGACAAAAAGGTCTTTAAATCTCTTAGCCTGTCACTTGGTTGCAAGCAGAACCTATTTCCAGTATTCTTGAACAATTTTATCAAGCCATGCAAAACCACTGCTCAAATCCAGCTCAGAAAAGAACAGTCTCATGATCATTCCAGGATTCAGATGTTTCATTAAGAGCCCCAAATTTGGAAGTACTTACATTTTTTTAAAAAACAGCTTGAAACATCCATAAGAAAACACGAAAGAATGTTTGACCTAATTATCTGTCAAACTCCATATATTTCAAACGAAGGTTCTACGGACCCTGCCTTTATGAAAATGGATTAAAAAAAATCAAATCCTCCTAATTTTGTTCAGTTCTTCAAGCTGAGTACATATATGAACTTTTCCAAACAAGCAGTTGTAATGTATTTTTCTCAATCTTGTCAACTTGAACTTTTAAATACTGCTTGAGTGCAGGAACAGCTTATTTTATGGTTAACATTTGAATTCAGCAACCTCTGTAGCACAAGCTATGCATTGGCAAGAAATTCGGTTTTTCTTGAGGGTCATTTAGCAAAGAATCCCCGCAAAGCACTAATTATCTCCAAGTCTATTAAACCTTACCGTGTACGTTATGGTTTCCTCAGTTTCCTGCGAATGTACTGTAATAAGAATGAGCGCAGCCAAGAACATAGCTGTCAACATCGTGAATCTTGAAAGAAAGGGAGAAAAAAAATAAATCAAGCAAGAATGCTTTTAGCGGTCTCCTTTGCTGGAAGAGGCTGCAGCACCCCTGGGATCGGGTCGGGACCGGGTCCTATCCGGGGAGCCCACCCAGCCCCTACCTGGGACAGGCGGTCGGGCGCTGCCCGCTCGCTCCCGCAAGGAGAGGGTGAGGGTTGGCCGTGCTTCCCAGCCCGGGGATTTTATCCAGCTGGGAGAGAGGGGCGGAAATAACCAGTCAATGGAGTTTAAAACACCCCTGCGCTCACCGGGAGCTGCGCCGGACAAGGCGCGGGCAGAGGCACTGCCCGGCCGGCGTACGTTTTGGGGCGGAAAAGTGATTTTTCGGTCCAAGCAAGGCGTGGGGGACACCCCCCACCTGCCGCGGACCCTCTCGGGCAGAGCCCAGCCCGAGGGTCGGCGGGCACGGAGCCGCTCGCTCTGCCCGCTCCTACCTGCGGGACCGGGGGGGCGCCGGCCGCTGCTCCCGTCCGCCGCCTCCGCTGAGCTGCCGGCGGCCGCTCGCTCTCCTTGCCCCGCTGCCGGTGCGGTGCCGGCGGCCGCTCGTTCCCTTTCTCCCGGTGCCTGTGCGGTGCCGGTGCGGTGCCGGCGGACGCTCGTTCCCTTTCCCGCGGTGCCGGTGCGGCGCCGGCGGACGCTCGTTCCCTTTCCCGCGGTGCCGTGCGGCGGCGCCGGCGGCCGGCCGTGCCCGTTCTCCCGCTGCCGGCAGCCGCTGTCTGTCCGTGCCCGGCGGCCGCCGTTCCCCCCGCCGCTGTCGCTGCGTGCCCGCTGCCGGCCCCGGGCTAAATAGAACGGGCGCCTGTCCCGCCGGCGCCGCGCGCGCCCCCTGCCGGCCCCGCGGGCGCGCGCGGGGCAGGTGCGGCCCCGCCGCCATGTTGGGGCCGCGGGGGCAGCGCCGGGCACGGCCCCGCCGCGGGCACGGGCAGCGCGGCCCCGCCGGCCCCGCGCGGGAAGCCGTGAGGGGAAGGGGTCGCAGCCCCGGGAGCCGCTCCCGAACGGCGTGAGGGAGCGGCGGCTGTGTCCCGGTTGGGATCTTCAAGGAAGCGCAGCACCGGGTCATCGTTTTGGGGTCTGTCATGCAATTATGGAATCGTTAAGGTTGGGAAAAAAAAGACCTTTAAGATTATCGGGTCCATCACTATCATGTTCTCAATTACAACCTTAACCAGATGTGAAAGTGAGACTGGAAAACTGGGTTTTTTCCCCCGTCCAAGCTTGTGTAATTTCCTCTCCTTCCATGACATGCATTATGCAAGCCAAACACCAAACACAACGTTTTTTATTTTTAAAAGAAAATAAACTTACAAAAAGTCCTTTAGATCTCTTACCCTTTGCTTGGTTGCAAACAGAACTTTCTTCCAATATTCTTGCCCTCATGTCCCACGTCCACACATTTTTGAATATTTCCATGGGTGATGACTCCGCCACTGCTTTGGGCAGTCTCTTCCAGTGCTTTGCAACCCTTTCCTTGAATGTTTTTTTTTTCCGATAATTTCTAATCTAAACCTCCCCTGGAAATTCAGAATAGCAGCAGCACTGATGTGTCGTGGCTGTTAAAATTTTAGTAGATGAAAGCCATGAGGAGCCCTCCACAGGACAATGCCTGTTCCTCAGACATCACCTAAGTTCAGCAATCATCACTTCTAAAAACCTTTTCAGGTTGTGAAATGCTGTTATTTCCCCACCCAGGGAGAAAGCTCATGGGCAGAAGGAAGGATGAGGAGGCGTTGCAAGGATTTAGAAGCTTCAGTGGGTTTGAGTGAGGAGAAGGTGTCCAGGAATGTGTTCACTGGATCTTTATTTAATTCCCCAGTTTTGCTTCTGGGGGGCCTGTGACACAGTAGAGCACCTGTATTCTATTCCTGTAGTTCAACAGGAGGTCTTTCATTTTAAAATAAGTTTTTGCCCCCTTTGTAGACCTTTGAAGACCCTGAAGAATTGGAAATCTGAAAAAAAAAAAAGTCTTACAAGGCTGCAGACCACTGACACTGCTGGCCTAGAGAATGGCTTTCCTATACAATCCCTTAAATTCTTAATATTAAACTATAGTTGATCTTAAAGTTGATCTTAAATCTCATAAAGCATGAATTCTTTTTTGGACAGCCATACAGTGCTCATTAATTTTGTCTCTGAATCAAACCACTTCTTATCTGTTCTAGAATCAGCCAAGCTGCTAATTTTAGAATATTTGTAGCTGCAACCATATGTTGCCTTTTATTTTTTAGGTGGTTTTGAGACAAGGCAGGATTTTCCCTCCTTTATTGAAGTTTCTATGCTTCCAGGAAAGTGGGACTCCCGAAAATGTACTTACAATGCACACACCTCACTGGTAAATAAAGAACAGAAGCAACAACATGGTGTAATAAAGAAAAGTTGACCACATTATAGGGCATTTTGTATGTACTTTCGTGTGTGTATTTATTTAATATTTAACAGGCTATCTTTTAACGTGTTCTTCTGCTGCAAAAATATCCCTTTAAAGCCTATATTTCATTACCTAGTAATACAGCTTCACAGTGTTAGATTCTTCTGCTGTTGTAAACTGGATTCTTATTTGTGATATGGTCCCTCATATATTTTGAACTTTACTGTTTCTTGCTTGTAGAAAGAAATGCAGGTATTTCTAATAATCTAATGAATGCAAATCATAATTGCTTTATCTACTTGGCAAGACTACTTAGTGACTTTTGAATTGTCATTTGAATTGTGACATTATCATCCATGCCACACAAAGAGAACAGAATTTAAGTTGTTGGGTTCTGGATTAAGTAAAAAAAAAATTAAAAGTCTTGTGTTAAACTACCACAAAGGAAAACACTGCCTTGTATTACAGGACTGCATTTGGTTTTTTTCCCTCTGGAAAGATGTTCTGCAAAGCGGAGAACAGCAGGAACATAATTTTGGAGGATGTCTGAACGCTGGCTGAGCAGGGACCCCCTTCCCTTGGCTTCAGCCAGTGCTTTACATTTGCGGAAATGCCCCATTCTGCCAAGGATGGCTGTCTGTCCTTTAAATGGAGGTAGGAGACTCGGTCCATGATTTGGTAGTTCAGATATTCCCTGCTGAGACAACTGGAAACTTGCCTGGTGTGGGAGAGCAGAACTTAAACGCTTGGAAATGCTGATGGGAGTGTGAGGTATGTGAATGAGCTGAAGGACAACTTATTTACAACTTATTATCTGGGGTGTCTGGAGATGTCCCAGTGGTCAAACCATCCCTCCTTCCATGCTGACCACGAGCAGCTTGGCACTGCTGAGGCTGACCCCTGTAAAAATGGAAGAAGCCCTGCCAGGCTGGTCCCTAATTTTCCTTTTTTCCTTACTTTTGGCTCCTTCTGAAAACTGTGCACTCTACTCCCTACTGCTTTAGTGAACTCTTCGTCACATCACGGTTTTTGCTTTCTTTAAACCCAACAGTTTTCATAAATTCTTTAGCTCAAATGTGTTTACGACTTCAGTGTTCACATTTTTTCTTCCTGGCAGGATGTGTTGCCACCCCCCATTGTCCTCAAAAACCCAAGGATAGGTAGGCTGAAGGAAGACTGTGTGTGGTTAAAATGTCACTGCACTCCCAACTAATTCTGGCTGCTAGAATTGTCCCTGAGGGCAACAGACAGCTGGACATAATTTAGAGCAGGCTGAGATTGATACTAGAGGCTAGCCCAAAAAGAAAGAAAACAAAATTGCAGTTTAATCTCTTCTACTCCCAGATCTGACCCCCTTTTCCTGTTTCAAACATCGCTCCCTAGAATGGAAAATGAGGCACATGGAGAATTTAAGCAACTTGTGTTTGTCAGCTTGGGGGACCATCGTTGTCTATTTAAGATGATTTCTGTCCCTGAGTGTGTCATATTGAGTAACACTGGAGGTGTCTAAACTCAGAGCTGGAATGGTGGAGATGTTATTTTCATGTTGGACTCACAGGAATTTTAGAACATAAATTATTTTGATAACATGGCAAGCTGCCTTTCTGCCATGCTGCCTGCAAATGTCAAATTTTTTCCATGTTTCAACTGGGAAGTGACATAGTGTTGGTGAAGGATAAATTGTGAAGAATTAGATGTCTGATTTTTTTATTGCTGATTAAACATGACAAATGTTAAACTTTTATTTGAGGTAATATTTTACAAGTTTATTTATCTTCAAGGGAGGTATCCTGAGCATATTGTATGTGCCATGAGGTGTTACTGTACTGTAAACTTAATTTGAAAGAAGGTCTGTATTAGGAAATCATTCTCACTGTTCATAGAAAGCTGACATAGAGACGAAAACTCACCATATTAGTTTTGTATCACAGGTGTTAAAATGACAAAAAGTTAATAAGGACCAAAATGTCAGTAGCAAGGGACAGAGAACAAATTATCTCCTTCTGCCTAACTCTCACATTCAGTGTAAACATATATTTATTGTTATTATTTGTTTATTGCTTTGCAGTAGAGTTCACAGGTGACAGATTATGCAAACACAGAATTAGAGAAAACTGACAAAGAAAAGGCATGAGAGTTGGATTAGAAAAATCTAGTAGTAGAATTTCAGCCTTTATTTTCTTCAAGTTATCTCCTGTATGAGAAATCTTGCATGAGTTTTGTTATGCTGAGGCCTCTGGCTAACTTGGGCTGACCCGTGCTTTCATTTTTAAATGTCTAACAATGCTCTGAGGATATTAAAGTATAACATTGTTGTCATTTTTTATTTTGATTTTTGCTAAAGATCAAGCCTGTGGTCTGCATACAATTTGTCAAGCATGCAATTTGCTTGCCTGCTGCAATTTATGGGGATGTGATCCTGTGTTTTGTGTGTTTCTGTGGACTCCAGCATAAATCTGGATGCCCAGATGAGGTGGTGACTATTCCCACTGGAGTCCTTTGTCAGTGAAAGAAACATGAGAGAGAGAGAGTGAGTGAGTGGGAAAGGCATCTCCCAGAGGTTGTCCATCTTTTTTGTTGGTGCAGTTGTTCAGCCCTAATAAACTGGGAATTGAAGGGCTTTGGAAGGGTGAGTGGTTTGCAGATACAGCTGAAAACAACACAAGAAATGAGGGTGTGATGGTGTGGGGGAAGGATGAGCCCATTTCACTTTCCATGTGTGGTTCATCACCTCTTGCATCTCAGGGAATCAGGATTTTCCAGGACTGCAAACCTCTCCTGGTAATGCTCTTGGGTGATGTTGATTTTAGGCACGCCTTTGGAAAATAAGAGAATATGGTTAATGGATATTTTCTCAGTGTTTTCAAGGCTGTAACTTTAAGGTCCATCTTACACAAGTTTACTCACAACTCCAGAACATGTTTTTATGGATTGATCATACAGGTAATGACCCTTTTATGTGGTAAGAATTTCAGATATGGAAAATCTGGGCTGTAGCTTAAATTGCACTGTGATGATTTACTTTTGCTAAGAAATTGTACCTGCAATTTAAACATTCCTCCTCCCTTTAGCTTGTATTTCTGACTTTTTCTGTCTTTTTACAGTGTGCAGCAACTCTTTTCCATTCTCTATCAGTGATTTTCCTTCTATTTTTTCTCATTCTCATTCCAGATAAGAGAAGCAGCAGCCTAGAAAACATTCATCAGTGTAGATGTGTGGGTTTTGTAACACTGGAGTTTTCATTTCTTCTCCTTTTTCTTCTGAAATACCAGCATTGCTGTGCATAGGAGTTGAAGTCTGATGCTGTACTAGGTTTCAACCAATTTGGTTAAAATTATAACTTTTTCCCAGAAATACAACCCAGGAGCAGACAGCTTTTCTGATATTCAAAATCCTAGCTGGAATATATAGTGTTGTTCTGATTAAACTGTGTCAGTGCAGTTCTTTGTTCTGGCCAAGAGGCAACATAGAAATGCCAGAATTCAAATCCAGTATCACCCAGATTATGTTGGAGACAGCTTTCAACTCTAGTTTTGGTTTCCTGTGAAGCTTTGTGCAAATAATTTACTCTATTTCTTGGTACACTCTCTATGAAATAGAAAAAGATGTGGCTCTTGCCCAGGGAAGCAGGGTGGGTGCATTCAGTTACCTAGGATTTGCAAGTTGATTGTCTTGGATCCTCAGATCCCATTCAAAGTCCAGGAGTTTGGATCCTTGTCTGTGAGGCTGCCTTCAGGCCTGCTGTGGGCACCTCAGCATCCACTCAGCTGAAAGGAGAATTAGGAAGAACTCATCTACTGCAACATTCGTGGATGTGGATGAGTGAAAACTCTGTGCCCTCTCTTTATTCTCCCTCCATGTGGGAAATCCATTTCCCTTCCTCTGTCAGTTCTGAGAAGGGTAAGTGTGGTGATATGTAGTATGAATGGAATACCTGTGTATGACCAGCATGGATTTCTGACTGACAGCTCAACTCCAGCATGTTGTTCAAACCCTAGTTTTCATTTTTGCAATTTTCCAGCTTTATATTTAGCTTCAGATTTTGGGAATTAGTTTGAATAATTTTACCTTTCTTAAGAGGACTTAGAGTATTCCTGATTGTCAGAAAGTGCTAAAGACCTTCCAGGCAGACATTCGTGTTTGAAACCCTTAACCCAAAGCTTTCTGCAGAGCCTTGTGGGTCTAAACCCGAGTGTGACAGTGCTATGATCTTCCAGCAAAACCAAACTGAGACCTCTCAGAAATGCTGTGGTGAAAGAGAACCTTAGAGGAACCAATTTGTGAGGCAGAGCTCTAGCTAAGGGCTGTTCTGCTTTTAACAATTCAGGAACATCCAGATCAGTAGATATATTAAACAATAATTTGGTTCCATAAGCATCTTCTCAACTTTCTGAATTTTCCTTTCTTTCTCTTTTGAGAAAAAAGTTAGCAATAAAGGAGACGTAGGAACATTTTTTGTTTATATTGTGTGGGGATAAACTTGGCAAACAACCTGCCCAGTTAATCTATTAATTACGGTCCAGAGACACAACTTTTCTGCCCAATATCTGTTAATACTACAGGATGTATATCAGAGCATTTGAATTCCCTGGAATATTAAGCTTAGTGCTTGTCTTTAAGCTGTCATACAGAAAGCAGAATCCAAATACCAGTAGGGATTTTCCTCTCTGTGAGATTGATGGGGTTATCCTCTCACCCTTCTTTGCAGATACCTGTGGTTGAAAGGGATCAAAATTCTGGAAAAGGCTGGAAAATGATACCACAAAAAGCTGGCACAGAAATGCCCATAACCCTGTATGCTCCCAAAATATGCTCTGTAGGAGTTTAACCACATCAGGGAAAAATTCAGTTCTGGGAGTGAGGCGGTGGGAACACCACATCTCCAAGTCATTGAGCTGGAAAGGCTGCAGAACAACCCCAACATGTCATTTGTGTCGTAGACTAATGCATCACTTACTATATATTAATTTTAAGTCATGTGAAACATGGGGATTCTTTTTTTAATTAATCAGTTCTAGTTCTCATTCCCTGGAAGCCCA
Source organism: Cyanoderma ruficeps (assembly GCA_008694505.1). Taxonomy (NCBI): domain Eukaryota; kingdom Metazoa; phylum Chordata; class Aves; order Passeriformes; family Timaliidae; genus Cyanoderma; species Cyanoderma ruficeps. The sequence continues at coordinate 63,082 of VZDJ01000052.1, forward strand.
AAGCAAATTATTTCCTGGTTATTCACCCATTACTGTGCTTGAACTGTTGTAATTTAGAAATGATAAAGGCCCCAAATAACCTGATGGATACAAAAAACCCCAAATCCCCAATTCACCACCCCAATGCAGAGCAGCCCAATGCAGTTCAGCTCACTCTCTTATTTCACTCCAGAAACCCCAGAGCTCTCTTTGGCCAACAATAGTCTCAGTGTGTCGGGGCCATAGGGCCTCTTTGGCACCACAGCTGCAGGTCGTAAATGCAGTTCTGGAGATTAAGATATTAAAATATGCCTCTTTGGGGGCTGCACAACAAGGCCTGAGGTGTTGCCTCGTGTCCCCAAGGCAGCCTAGTGGCTCCCAGGGTTGTCAGGTGCTGCATGGAGCACACGCCAGGAGCTTCCCAAGTGAGGATCTGTCCTTAGCAATGGTGTGGTTTGCCATTTCCTCTGCCAGCCAGGGAGTGTTTGCTGCTCCAGGCTCCTACTTCCTGCAGAAGGCTCCACAAGGTTGGTGACAGAAGTTTGCTGAGCAGGAATTCAGTGAACATCAGGCAAAGGTGATGTAGATCCTTTAAGAAAAGCACTGGATGCTTTGTGCTGCAGTTGGAGCACTGCTGTGTCCTTGTGACTTTCCATGCATTTATAAAATCCCAACTAAAAGAGCAAGAGGCATGTGGCAAGAGACATTTGCATCAGTGCAGAGGAAGGGAGTGGATTTACCTACTCAATGTCTTACTAGCCCTTACTTCCAGACTTCCTATTTATTACTTTTTATCCTATTTTATGTAGAAAAGGTTTTTGATTTTCAGCTCCCTTACTCTTGGAAAAAAAGTGCATTTCTCACTGTAATGTTTGACAGCACTTTAAACAGTGAGCTGTGGTTGTAGAAATTTTGACTTCTAGAGGCAATACTTAGAATGTGTCAGAGTTTTAGGGCTTGGTCATTTCTGCTCACATTCATCCTTCATTTTTCAGATGTAGATCTCTTAATAGAGCTTTTACTATAGAAATTCCATCTCTGCAAGAAAACATCGGAGCAGAAAAAGGATTGATTGAGCCTAAATCAAAGGAGATCCCTTGGTTCAACATTTTGTCCGCAAACTGTGGCTGAGTTATTAATTATCTGTCTCAGTTTTTAAGTACCTGGAATCTGTAAATCTTTCAGGAAGGCCTTTAATATACAAATCTCTGCATGTTACTGGAGCTCCTGAATGGTATCTCTGAGGAAGCTGTGGACACATGGAAATATGTCATCCTGAAGATGGATGATTTAAGTCCATTGAAGAAGATTGTTTGATTCTGTGATTGTAAAATAGCTTTTTTGGCACTTGTTGCTGTAGGACTAAGGGTCAGATTCTTTCTCTGCCTTGCACTGGAGATGCATCAAAACTTGTGTGGTCTGACTGCATGGGTTGGGAGCCTGTTCCATTTTTGTGGGTAGCTGTGCATGTGGCTTTTGGGGACAGGTCCTGTAGTTGCTGGTGAATTCCTTGCTGCTTTAAAAGGAAGGGCACAAAAACAGAGGAGGTGGCTGTGGCCTCAGGACTGTGGCACTGCAGGTGTTAAGAAGGGCCTTTCCATGTTTTCCTGTGCTTTCCTTCAGGAGATTCAAAAGGACATTAGCTAAAAGCACGAAGAGAAATATAATTTTGTTTCTCTGAAGGTAGAGGATTGAGGGGGTTTACAACATTCCTGTAGAGCTAATAATGATTCAAAGTTAATAGTCACATAATATGTATATAAAACACTTCCATGTAGAGAATGTTAAAATGCATTTTTTTGGATAAAATTACTCCAGATTCTTCATTCAATTGACTTTGGTCTCCAGCAGGCCTGTCTTTATTTAGTAAAAGCCCTCTACAGTGCAGGAAATGTACCTGTGAGGAAGGCCTGAAGTGTGGCAAGGTGTGGTGCTTAAAGTGCTAGAACACACTACATTGTGTCTGTCAGATTTAGCATTGGTAGGTGAAGGGGAAGGACAGAATCCTCTTCACTGCAAAATAAATCTTTACTTGGTGTGGATTAACAGTTTCTCACTGTTAGAAATTTGGGATTTTTAGTGTGAATCTTAAGAAGGGAAAAAAGTGCTATTACAGTACTTCATTTGGAGTCAGGATGCCTTCTTTCACTGCACTGCTGCCTTTTCAGAATGACTTCCAGGGTCAGGCAAAAATATAATGGATTCATGGAAGAAAGTGGAATGGATTTATTTGCAGTAATCCTTATTAGAGAAAACCTCCTAATTTTCCAGGAGGAAATAACTTCACACACATTTCCTTCACAAAAACGTGGGGTTGTTTTTTTGTCCACCTTGAGATCTGAATGAAATCTTTATTCCCATTTGGCAATATGTGACAAAGCATACCTTTGGTGACAGACTGCAAAAGGGATTCATCATCTGGTGAATTTATTAACAGCATTAGTAAATTAGAGTTCTCAGGGATCCTCAGTGATTTTACTAGCTTGAATTTAAAAGTATGTGAATGGTGCAAGTGAATTGCAAGATAATACCAACTACAGACATTTGCTCACAATTGAACTTCTACTTCTCAAGCAATCAGTTGTTTACTGGTCTGGACCAATGAAGTGCTAAAAGCTAAATACTGTAAAATGTTAAAGTTTGATGAAAGATATGAAGACAGAAACTGTTTCTTTTGCCAACACTGTGGTCAACAGCAGTGCCCTGACCTGATTACTTAAGCTGATGTTTTTCCTAAATCTGTCATGAATCAGTAATTACCAAGTTTTGCAATACTCAATGATTCTTTTGTGAATAGCAAAATTATTTGTTATTGTAGGTTGGTATTTTCTAAAAAGAAGCGTTCAACTCTTGCATCTGCAACCTCTATACAGTATGTTTGGCTTGCCTTTTTTTTTTTTTTTTTTTT